>VXBA01001379.1:965353-1085137 GCA_013399895.1 Serilophus lunatus
ATGAACATCATGTAAGTTATTTGATATTCACATATCTAGGTTTTGGATAAATCTCAGTCACATTATCTCAGCATTAACACATACAAAGGATTTATCCCATATATTAATCATTTTACTTTGTCTGCGTTTTGCTGCACAGTATGCCAATATTGCACTTTTAAGTGGAGTAAGCTCCTATCTCAGTAGTATCATTGAGGTAAAGAGGAGAAAGCTCTGTTGAAAAATATAACCATTTATATTTCATCAATAATATTGCCTTGCAATTATTATCATAGCAATTAATCAGGTGATTCAGAATTTCTTACAGGAAAAACTGTCTCTGCTCCCTTCTAGGTAATGAAATGCACTTTTGTGAAACTATTTGAAGACTTTTCATATCTTTCATATTCTAAGATGTCTGTGGTAATAAACCTAGTGAGAGATATTTGTTGAAATAGGAAAATTTTGCTGTCTTTAGTATTAGAACAAAGAATTTTAATAGACCCAAGAGTACTCACATAAGTGACAGCTAAATGTGAAAGGCCAGTAACTTGTTTAGGGAGCAAAGTCCAAGCAATTTTGATTCGGGAAATGTCATTGGTTTGAGGGAGAAAATTTATATTAATTGCTTAGACTATGAAACCTTTACTAATATTTTATCTTCAAAATGGATCAGTGTATCGAATTTTGCATCTGTTAAGCTCAGAGATGTCTCTGGTGTTTGTGACCTTGTAACATCATTTATTATCCATTTGAAAAAAAAAACACAAAAACTGTGATGTATCTTCATTTAGCTGAGTAAACTCATCTGGAACCCAGAGGTGCTTAGCTGACACAGGGTGTGTTCCCAGCCCCATCTGGGAGATGCCTGCAGTGCAGATGCCTGTATGGTGTAGAGGTGCCCAGGCAGCCGTGAAGGAGTCTAAACCCCAGGGTACCAGCAACAGTCCAGCTGTGGCCACGTGGACCTTCTCTAAATTCATGGCGAAGCAGGTAAAGGACAGCAAATCACACATGAAAGAAAAAAGTGAAAGCACAAGTATAAAGCCTTTGTGTTCTGTTCTTCAGAGAAAAATAAAAGTTGGGAAAGAGCAGCAAACATGGAATGTGTAGTTTTAATGAAACTGCTGACCTGTCAGAAGTTGAAAAGTCCATCAGTTGCCCTGTGTGCTCAGTCTGTGCCTGCTGCTTCCTTGGGCTCACCATGCATAGCTCATCTTGGCACAGTAGCCAGGGACAGGCACCAGACCAGGCTGACAAAAAGAAAAATGTCCTTTGAATGCAACATGGGACAGAGCACTCTGTGCCTGATGTACTGGTATTGTTTCTGCTACTGACCCATCTTGTCACTCCAGAATATAACATTGCTTTTCAAAATCATTAGCAGTTGTGACAGTGGTATGTCCTCTTTTATCAAGTAATATGAACATAGGAGAAAGATTACAGAATAACTATAAGAAGTAAATACTGAGTTTCATGCCCTGGGATGGGGAATACCCTTCTGAGATCCTGAACTAATAGGAGTGGAAAGATGGACTTAAGGCTATAGAGAAAACTAGGAGATAGCTTGAGGAACAGCAACTGCTCCTTCTCTTTCTGTAATATTTGTGTTTCATCCCAGTGGTGATTCTAGTGGCATTCTCAAATTCTCCTTAGCCTCATTGCAGTCTACTTGCTGGTTTCCTGGAGCAGCCAATCCATGTGTGTGATTGGTAACAGCAGTACTCAGCAATGTTGTATGCATGAGCTTAAAAGAATCAGATAAATAATCAGATAAATCACGGGATACTAAAAAAAATACATGGTTTTGTTACTTTGGCTAATCTCAGAGTGACAGTGTGTTTCAATAACTATACTAAATTTTAGTAGAAGAATAATATACCATAGCATATCATCCCAGAACAATACCTAGTTGTCCTAAAGGGCACTGTTCTTCAGACTGAGTAAAAATGGCTTGAACAGGCAACAAGTTCTGTGTTCACACTCTTGAGTAAGGTTATTCTAATGCAATTACTGCCAGTAAACCTGAAGTCAGTGTCTATACAAGCAGCACTTTACTGTACCTGAGATGGTGGTGGCCACCAGACTGAGTGGCAATTTGGAAGCAGAGCCATTTACAAGGAAGAAAATATGACGCTACTAAAACCACAGTTTTTGCCACTGCAAAATGCTACACTGGAGCTTTTATCATCAAAGCAATGAACTATCAGGAGGTCACACTACAAAACAACATAGAAGTCTACCAGTCTGCATGCAAATCTCTGCTGCTGTAGTGTTTTGTTGTGTGTTGTGCAGTTCACATTCTGATAATTGTACAAAAAAGTACTTTTTAAATCTTTCTTTGGTAGAATAGCTTGTTTAATTGTCACTATAATAATCTCTAATTTTGATAGTGTAACTGGAGTATCAGAGTACCTTTCAAGTCTGTATTGTGTCATTCTAATTCATTTGTCAGTTCAAATGGTATTTGCACAGTCTGATTATCACAAAAAAAGTACAAAAGGGTGTGATGATCAAATTAACTCTTAAAAGTGATCAAATATTTACAACTTTTGTCCCTGTGCTCTTTCATGATGTCTGGTCACTAATCTGTGACACAATCCTCTTAATTGTGTGTATTATGCCTATCATACATAGTGTGTGTATATATATATATATATACATATATATATATATATACATATATATGTTGTCTCTAGGGGAAACAATATATTTCATTGCCTCACAAAAAAAATGGTCTTTTTTTAACAACTAATTAGAAAATAAACTGATAGTTGGAATTAAACGTGAGATGCGCTGATGTCACAAGCACTTTTGTGGAAGTTTTTCCTCTTAGCTTGCCAAATGTGAAAACCATGTAGTATTAATCTACAACTAGGTGAAGTTATCCAAGGCCTTACCTCTACGCTAGCAGATCCCTCAAAAGATCATTATAAATTATGAGGACAATGGGAACTGATCTTTAGAATGAATATATTGAGAATGCCATTTTGGCATTCTTTCTGGTGAGTTTTGAGTTCTCTTATTCTGCTTTTAGACTTTAACGTTTCTATATTGGGGACTGTCCATGGGTTCATGTCATCTTTGTGAAATCTAAGGTTTATGTAATAATCAGAAGATTTGCATTGCATGTTAATTCAGAAATTAGAGGGATGAATTATTATGTACAAAAAAATCCTGAAACATGCCTACATTATTTGGTGTTACTTTTGCTGAACTTCTGTTCCTATTCTACCTGGAAAGCCTGCTCACTTTTAGCACACTGTGGGCCCAAAGAAAGGCCACAAATCTGACAGTATTTAGTATGATTGGGTCCTCTTTCCATCTCTTACTCTTCAACAACTCTCCCTTTAGGCCAAATCCTGCATGACTGTTCATGAATATTAGCAGAACCCTTGAAATCTGTGAAACTTTCTCCATTTTTAATGACAGGTAGGCTATTACAAAGATATAGAGGGAGCATTTTGCTCTTTCAGTGTCCACAATCTGTTGGACCAAATTGTTCAAGAAATGAGTTAATTGGAAAATTGTGCAAAATCTTGAAAATAACAAGGACTTCCAACAGCTTTGAAAGGCCATGTCACTGTACACAAGAGGGTACTTTGAATTCTGCCCCCTCCTCCATCAAATCAATCCAGTAATGGGAAAGTATCTCTATGGGCAGTAGTCCTCAACTTCTTTTGTTCTGGCTGTTTAATGCTGTCACTGGTCTCCTCCAAACAAGGATCTGAGCAGCTGTTTGACTTGTACAGACTGAGTCCTTGTGAGCAGTAAGTGTCAGAGAGGGAGGAAGGTTTAACCTTTCTAAGGGTTGGAGATGGTTGCCCTGGCAGCAGCAGTTTTCCATGGCCAGGACAGTGTTTGAAGTGGTCATGGTTACAGCCCAGCAGGGCAAATGGTCTCAGCTGTGGTTGCAGAGATAACAAGAGCTTCCATCAAGGCAAGCTGACTAAGTTGACCTTGAGTCAGCTTTTTTGTCCCCACATAGGCAGTTCTAAAGAATGCCTCTGGCAGGAGTCAGCAACCATGCTTTGGAGGACCTCCTGACCTGCATCACCCAACCCCAGAGAAAAGCCACCCCTCAGTCTGTAAATTACAAATTCTTGAGAGTTGTGACTCATGTGTCCCCAAAACATGGTATTGTTTTTAGAATCCTCTTTTTATGTTTTTAATCAGCGTCTTCTTACTGACATTTTAGTCTCCCAGACAATCTTGTGTCAAGCACTCTTAAAGGGTCCTGAAGCTTAGTGAGAGGCACTCTGTAAACCAAGGAGAAAGGAACTATTGTTCTTGTGATGAGTGTTACAAGTTGTCCTGTCTTAGGAGAAAGAACAAAACAAACAAACAAAAAGATGAATGACAGCATAACTTGCACAGGCAGAGTTGAGGACAGAACTGGTGACTCTAACACTGGAAAGCCTTCTGCCTCTTTAGCATGCAGCTTGTTCTGAAGGAATATGGCAAATGGAGCATTTCTGTGATTTTCAGCAACACAGGGGAGCTCACCCTTCAGCAGTTACTCTGCTTGACAAACTTATCCTCTTACACTACAATTAAAGGCCAGTTGTTCAGCTAAATCAACAGTCTCAGACTTTGATCTTATTCAGAGCCAGCAGATGCCAAAAAAAAAAAGACTGGTGGGACATTTGGCTAGGTGGTCAGTTGGCACTAACAATTTACTTCCAGAAACGTTCCCAGAAACCAGTAATGTTTGGGCCTTGTTGCTCCCTGCACAGGCTGATGTTGGGATCACTGTTTAAGTGAAGTGAAGGTGCTGCCAGCTGGGAGGAGCTCAGGTTCTGCCAGTAGCTCTTGTGGAGGGGACAGAATAAACGCTTTGCTGATTCTCTATGGACTCTATTGGCCCAATACATCATCTTGTTCCTTGTAGGGTTTTTTGAAGGTCACCTATCAGGGAAATGTTTGTGACTCAGTGGCTCCCCAATGGAGGGTCCTCATGCAATCCTCAGGGGAGAAGAGTGGAAAGGAAGAAACACCTCAGTAAATTGTGTGTATGTTCAAAAATATAAATTGTTCCATCCTTCTTTATAGATACTGCTCAATTCGTGATTACTTATGTCAGTAAAATCACTGTAGGATCACCTTTTTCTTCTTTTCCATTAAAGTATTCTGATTTTTTAACATTAAGTAAAACAGAAACTTAATTGCTGATTTACTGTATTTTAATATTTAATCTAGTTCTTAATTGTTGCCTCACTGTCTATGTTTAAGGACAGTACTGCACTTCTTGCTTTCTGAGAATGGAAACATATTTGGTTCAGTGAAATCTGAATCTGTTCTGTTCACTGCATCTAAAACTAATCAAAAATAGCTAGAGAATCTGATGTAAAGAGTTGCAAATGCTTCGTGACCAGAACCATCTATAGGTCAAAGACCATTTATGTTCCTGTGTTTTTAAACTTCAGCACCATTGTCCAAATCCATCTTCTGCTCTTCCTGCTACCCAGTTGCTCTCAGTTTTGCCCTATAGACAAAATCCACTCAAACACTTGTGCACCTCTTTTCACTGCTGTAAATAAAGGTAAATATGGTTCTCCTCATGCTGTGGCCATGCTTCAGTGACTGTCTCTATTGCTGGAAAAGCAAGCAAACACAAGAAAGGGAGGCTGCCCAGCTTCGTTGTTGAAGCAGAACTCCCTTAAGCAGTCAACCAGACCACTGCACCACAGTCTAATCATAGACTTCCTTCTAAACACAAATTTTAAATTTCTGTGAGATTTCTCATGGTTAATACCTTTGTATTTCACAAGTTAGCTTTTTTTTTTTGTAATTCCACTAAATGACCTGTCTCCTGTATCTTCTGAAATGCATTTTGCCCACTTTTCTACTTGTGTTTTTAAGACATGTTGTTACCTGATGTTGAGTTTGCTGAGTACACGCTCATATCCAGTTCCCCTTGTGGAAGGCAGAGTCTTTTCTCCCCTAAAAGGTGCCTGTTACCATCAGTGTCCTACAGGATATGGAGATGCTCTACTGAATGACCTGTGGTGACAAGGAGTGGAAGAATGATGCTGTATAATCTCTGAGGTGCTTTAAATTTAGAATAATTATAATTCTCAGCCAAAAAAAATGGCAATAATAAATTAAATACCTTTGTAATATACCATTCCCTTGCTATTAATATCTTGTAACCACCATCCTTGGTTTTGACCTTGACCTCCTAAGCAGTGGCATTTGTGAGTCTGTGCTGCGTGTCTCCTTCTCTCGTCTTACATTTTGACCTGATGACTATGCCTGCCCAATTTTGATAGAACTGGGGATGTGCCAGAGATGTGAAATCCTTTCATGACTTGTGTATCTTGGCTGCCTAGGACAGAGGCCCAAACTAATGTCCTTGCTAAGCAAAGGCAGGTATTATTCCATTCCTTACTATCCTAAGTGCAGTTCTGAATCACCCTCACCATGTGCTACTTCTTGTCCAGCCAAGAGAGGCAGGGAAGGTGATAATGGGTTTCATTTTCAGTTTCCCTCTTGTTAATACTGTTATTTGAGAGAACAAAAGATAAAGAAAAACAAAACAGGAAAGAACAAGTATGAATGTCTAATTAGTAATTTACTATTGCACTGCCTATAAATAGGAGACTTGAATTATAGTACCAACTGTAGTATCTGGCCATTATCCACATGGGGCATCGCCAACAAGGGTTGGCACCTTCATCTCCATCACAAGCTAAGAATCGTGTTCATTTGTTCATTCTCCAGCCAAACAAATATGGAATTCTGTCATGCAAAGTAGAACTAGCCCAAGAATAGAATCTTTGTCTTCCAGGAGAGCCAAAATAGTGTATGATGCCTTGAAACCTCCTCATTTCAATGGAAAAACTGAGCTCAAGTTTCATACGTCCCTCATGAGTGCCGTAACATAGATGTAATCATGGATTATCCTGTTAATCCCACTTTGTGTGTAGCTCAGTCCAAATGGTTTAAGTGGGTTTAAGCCTGTTTCACCATGGTCCTCAAGTGATACAGGTGAAGGAAGAGATGGTCTGTGGGCTCTAATGGATTAGTCAGCACACTGGTGCTGGTGCACTTTGGGGAATGCTAGAAGCAGATGTTTAAACCTCCTGAGAACTGTATTTCCCAACTCTGAGCCACCAGTTCAGCAAACATTGCAGTCAGTATTAGAGAGTGTTGCTGCTTCTGTAAGGGAGAATCTATCTCCCTTTCATCTTCTGCTTTCTCTCAGGCTGGTTACAGCCTCATCAGGACTGATCCTTAAGAAGTAACCATCTTTTTTTCCTGAGTTGTTTTTCAGCTAAATCAGTTCACCAAGTAACACCAAAGCTTTTGCCAGAGCAAGAAAAAGGAGTGTTGAGATGTGGAGTTCTTCCTTTTGCACTGGTGCAAAGTAGGCACCAAACATGTTCAGAAATATTCCCCACTTTAATTTAAAGCTGGTTTCCTAAAAAGCAACAACCTGTACAGTTTATTTGACCAAGACACTTGTCCCAGTATCAGTGTTGGAAAACAATCCAGATAAGATCCTCTCACTGCAGTCAGTAGCAATAACAGCTCACAGTTAAACCCAGATTACTGTGTTTGCTCTGCTCTTAGTACTGCACTGACATTGGTTACTCTGAAATGCCATATAAGTAAACAGTGTTGTGTAAATGAACTTCTTGGTTTCTTGTATATATGTGACTGCACAGGCTTCTAGCTATTGCTAAGAACTTCATTCATTTTGTGATGCAAGCAGATAATTTTTGTTTTGAGCTAAGAACTACTTCCTGTACTGGTTGACTTAAAATAGTGCTTCCCCACTCTCCCACTCCTATGTGCTTTGCATGTTGCTGCTCTTTATAAAAATACAAAGTAGAGTCTGGATTACAGGTATTCAACTCTTCTGAGTTTGCTTTACTCATCGCAGGGTTTTTGTATGTTCTGGTAGGTACCAGACTGAAGCCAAAATCAATGTTGCTTAAGATTATACTGAAGGCCAAAAACTAAAGTAAATTACAAAGGTGAGCAAGACTCCAGCAAGAGTGGGCTGCTGCCAGTGCGGCACATTCTCTGCAGAGTCACAGGGCTGCTTTAGTCTGGGCTACTGATTCATTGTCAGAGCTAGAAAATGTCCTTTACCCTATTGCATCAACCTCTCTTTTTCAAGCTGTTACAAGAGCAGAGGACACAATTAGCTCTATAAGTCATTTAGCCGATTCAGAATCTGAATGAGTTGGGTTTTCCCTTGCTTATAAATGAGGCACTGGCAGCAGTGTGTCATGACATGAGACTGCAGGCTAGACATAGGAAACACTTGAGGGCTGACCCTGGAATGAAGTCCAGAGATCTCTGTTGGGAAGCTACACAGCAGAGAGTGAAAACTGGGTGCACCAAAATATGATGCAAATTAGTTGACATTGCATTGGCTCAAGGACGCACTCAGGTCCTTCTGTCCATGCACACTCCAAAACACAGATTTCTCCCTGAGAATCGATGTATTTCTGGACCTGCATTGGACAGAGCTCATTGCACTCCTTTAAACCCTACTGCCCGTGCCAAAAACGTAAAATTATTCATGTCAGGGGAAGAAACCCAACATCCTGTTTAATCCATCCATTACCAAATCAGCGTCTGATCACTGTAACCCAGCAGACACAGACTATTTCAGAGCAGCACTGAGGTGTTCCCATTCATTTCAATGAGGATGTTTTCCTCTTTAGACAGTGTTTCAGGAACTGAGGAGAGGAGGAGACAGAGAAAGGAGACGAGTCATACAAACCATCATAAGAATCAGAGGGAACATTTCTGATCCCATGGGAAGAGCAGTCCCTTGGCAGAGAAGATGCCCTCGTGCTGTTTGCTGTGTCCCAAGGACTGGTCCCTGCATATTCAGTCACCATGATGGAGTAGGAGATGACAAGCATCAGGCTGAGCTGGTGATGTCCTTAGTGTGTGCTGTCACTACAAGCTACTGCATAAGGAACAAGAACCTCCTCTACCCAAGCTTTACTAAAATACACCCAATTGTGCCTGTGCTCCACAAGCAGCAAAAGTCATTAGTATACGTAAGATGGCCTCAAGACACAGCCAACAGGTCAGGCTCATTAGGAGATTTTGGGATCTCTCAAAAACTAGGTGTCCTTTGCCTTAAAACTGTGGGCAGGAAAGATGCAGCAACCCACTAGCACCAGGGTGGCCCTGATTGTGTGGACAGCAGGGACCTCTGGGTGTCTGCCAGAGGGGCCAAGGCACTTACATTAGATCTGGCTTTTGCTATCTACATCATGTCAGTAAATACATAGACTCGCTGTTTGTATCAACCATGACAACAACAAAGAAATTTATCCATGTCCATTGCCTTGCTGGCTTTCACCCAGTCTCCATGAGAAATATCCCCAGCTAAGAGTATGGCCCTGCAGTGTTTTCAGACCTGACCCCACATAAGTGTTTTTATAGCTATCCAGCAGATGGTCAGCAAAGCTTTCAAAAAATTCCCAAAGGTCAACCTTGTTCCCCATGCCTCCACGTGAGCACTGTGCTGCTCTGTGGAAAAAACCTTAAACAACAAAACCACAACAATTTCTGTGGTCATCTGGGTGAGTCTTGCTGCCTTACATTGTGCCTGTCTGTCAAAACCAGGTGGCAGAGCTGCCAGGGGGGACAGCCAGGCGTCGGCCTCCTACCCCTGTGCGGGAATACACAGGGTGGAAGGCAAAATTCCTGGATGACAAACATCACATTCAGGAATGGAAACATTGAACCATCCCTACAGCAGGAAAAAAAACCCTTAGTCTTTGCTCCATTTTCCCTGTCTTTAGAAAGATAAGTCTAAGTCATTATCCACAGGCATGCTGTGGTATCTAATTTCAGTAATACCTGTCTGGTGAAGCATAGGAGATCTAGGAGAGCAAAGCTGTTGCCATGTGGATGAGGCTGGAGCATTGCCTGTGGTATGAAGGTCACCTGGTGCTCAGTTGCCAGATGTCCTGTGCAATATGGTCAGTCCTGTACTTACTGCTCAAATCCCAAGCCTCCCTGAAGCTACAGGTTGCAGCTTTCCTGCACTTTTCCTGCAACATATTAAATCCTACATGTGAGATGCAGCTCTCCCATGGCTGCAGGACCCACGGGGCACTGGGCTGGAAGACACAACACAAATGCAGGTGGACAGATATCTCTGGGCCTACTCAATGTTTAAAGTCTCACAGCCCTGCTTAATTCTCCCAAAGCAAGGTCTGCTTCAAGCTGCTTATCACTTTTTGCAGAAGCTCTACTGTCCATGTGGAGACCTGCCTCTCTGATAGTTTTTCAGCTGTTGGTTGTCTTTTAAAAAAATAAATGGGAAAGAGGACAAGCATCTTACCCTTTGAGAAGACAAGTCATGAAAGTGCTGGTGAATCGTCCTCAATATTATGTGAGGGGAGGCAAACCAACACTTCTTTCAAAGGTGAGGTTGTCATGGCTCCTTTTTCCACCGGACTAGGTGGGCAACATGTGTATGGAGGTCAAGTCTCTCCTGTCTCTTGAGATGGTACTAAGGTAGAGATCATCTCTACAGAAAAGAAATGTGGCAAATCCTGCTAAAATTGTGGAAGAAGGGGCAGGCCAACCAGGCAGAGAGATGGGAGACATAGGCCTCTGCAGGCCGAGACTGGAGCTCCTGGGGACTGGGGGACAGGGCATCCAGTTGCTTTGATTAATCCAATGGTCCCTGCCCATGGCCGTACTCCAGCTCATGCTGGAATCTGAGGCAGTCCACATGTGGGATAGAAAGAGTATATTCTTCTATTCACTGAAATATATAATTTTGCTTTTTATTTACTTGTCAAAGCAAAGAGCTTACTTCAGTTTCAAATGTTGACAGAGCAAGAGGACACAGTCTTAGGCTGCGTCAGGGGAGGTTTAGGTTGGATATCAGGAGGAACTTTTTCAAAGTGAGAGTGATCCCCCACTGGAATGGGCTTCCCAGGGAGGTGGTGGAGTCACTGTCCTTGGATGTGTTTAAGGATAGGCTGGATGATGAGCTTAGTGGTATGGTTTAGATGGTTTGGATGGTTTAGATGGTATAGATGTTAGACTGATGTTGGGTAGGTTGTTAACCTAGGTAAAGGTTGGACTTGATGATCTCCATGGTCTTTTCCAACCTTATTAATTCTGTGTGTGTGTGTGTGTGTGTGTGTGTGTGTGTGTGTGTGTGTGTGTAAAGCACTCTGAAGAATTACTTCAATATGTACTTCATATGCTTGTTACTGCAGTCAAGCAAGAAGGGTTCATGTGCAAGTAGACTGCAGACCTGAAAGGCTTTTGTTCCTCCTGACCAACATTGCCTGAGATGCAATGAGCTAAGGAGAAATACTGCAGCCAAATAAAACTGGAGGCAGTCGTACTTGACCATTATTTAAGACTGTTACACAATACTTCACAGCAAACCCACCAGTTTACTGCAGAATTACTTACTTTCATTTCACACAAGAAAATCTTGCCTGGAATCAATCTGCTTTTTCTCTCTTCTTTTTCTGGTGCTTCCCAGTGAGCTACTGCTGGACAACTTGTTCTAGAGACAGGAAACTGCATGATGGTAGATGCTTGAAAACCTCTCAGTGAAGGGACATCAGGCTTTGTACAGCTGTTTCCTCAGCTGACTCAGGAAGGAACAGTCACACTCCTTACAGTCTTTTTACTTTTGGTGGTGCTAGTCACAATTTCAAGCTGTGAAGACCTGTTCACTTGGAGTAACAGGCTTTCTGGAAGACCTACCACTAACACCTCTGAACATTGAACAGGAAGGTCACAGAATTATGTTGGTGGCCTATGGCAATGCCACCACTCCTCACCTCCAGTGGTGGTCTTCCATTCATCCAGCAGTGTTTCTCTTACCCTATTTTCAAGGGGGAGCCACAGTACACCAATAATGAGGATATTTTAGTGTGATGCCTACAAAGACACAAATGAGAATAAATTGTCAAAAATCTTGCACAAGAAATGGAGACAAGGAGTAGCTGAATATCTGGAAGTTGCCCACATTGCCGTAGATATCACTGCCAGCAGCCTGCATCTGTGCGCCATATGAGCAAGTGAGAAAGTGTCTCTAGAAGGGTGTAATGTTGGTCCTGTGTCAATAATGGATCTAGTCCAAAGTACTGAAGCATCTGCTCTATATTTCAGGATCTTATTTCTTACACTTGTAAGGATATTCGAGAAGGTGAGTATCCACACCAAAAAGACTGCATATGGAAGAAAAGCTAAGATGTGGTCACCACCAGCCAAAATACTCACTATGCTAGAAGGTAATTTGGACTCTCTTTCAGGTTACATGTCAGCATTGGAATCAAATGATGCCCATATGTAGGTCTGCAAAGCTCTGAAATTAACTATGTAGAGAGCAGCTCTGTGATGGTTGCTGCTGGATGGCTACTGCCGGTGCTGGAGAATTAAATTATTATTGGCTCCCAACATGACTCCTATATGCTGGTAATTCATTACCTGTAGCCTAATTGCCTGCAAAGTGAGACAAGTCTCTTCCTTGTCCAGGGGGTATCACCAAAAGAGAAGTTTGGTTTGACAGTGGAGCCCCAGCAGAGAGGCCACCCTAGATGTGAGATAAGTGCATGTGAGAAGTGGGGTTTGGAAAGTAACACTTTCATCCATGTCCTAAACACAGCAGTACATATGGACTTCTTTTGCATGTGACATGGAAGGGAATGAATCTCAGCCTCAGTTTTTTCATCCTTTTCTCTTCTACAGCCTCTCACTGGCCCAACAAGAGGGATTTTCTTCTGCTTTTACAACATAATTAGCTATGCCTTGGAAGCAGTGATGTTCTTTAGTGTAGGGGTGTTCTCCCCAGCAGCACCAGTAGAAGGCAATTATCAGGCTAGTGATGTTCTCTCCTTCTCTGAAGAGTTAATGAATTCCATCCTCCCATTGTTGTGGAGTTTCCCCAGGACCTGCAGCAGGGCAGGATCCTTCACACTCTGCAAAGGTTTTGCTTCCTGGTAACAGAGCAATCCATTAGCTCTTGTAGCTGTTCTTGAACTGAAAGCTCTGTTTTCTAAAGCCCAGCAGGAAGAGATAATTAGCACTAAATTGTGTATTCTGGGCAAAATCCATCCTCTTCTGCCAAGATCACACAAGGCCCCAAACACAGTGGAAATGCATGTGGAGTGGATGCTTTTTGCATAAATGTGGCAGGAAGTGTGCATGATTGCACTCTAGGTCAGCGTGGCCCAGAAACAGGATCTGAGGTCAATGCTCCACACCCTGGGTAAGCAGCAGGTTTGGTGGTAGCAGCTCCAGCAAGGGACAAGGAGGCAGAGCCTGAAGGGATATGTTTGCAGTAATATGCTGGGGAAATAGCTCCTATCCCTGCCATTCCCCTTGTCCTGCTGTCTTCCTTGGCTTTCACATGTGCACTCTGCTGCCAGCTGAGCATTACATTGCTCTTAGTCCTTCAACTAGTTACGCTTGAAGATGCCCCAGGCTTTCATTTAGAAGTCTCTGTTGTAGGACATACATAAACCCTGTCTCCTGCGCAGCAGTGTTACTACAGCATGATGTAACTCTTTATCCATACACTGGGTGCCTCTGTTAGATGCACTTTAATAAACACACTGCTTTTACAATGTTTCTTCCTCTGCTAAAGCAGCAGGCAGATTTCAGACGCTTGGATACAGGCTTGTTGTCATTTTCCCCTAGGAAGTGCCTCCTGAGTCTAACTCCTGGTCCAGGAACATGCAGGTCTTCCTGTGTCATACCTGAGAGCCCTGGTAGGTGCAGCACTGGAGACGCCCATGTTGGAAATTACTCCATCCCTGTGTGTCCAGGCCATGTCTCCGGCAGCAGGCTGACTGATGCTGAGCAGTAACAACCATTGTGTCTCAGAGCTTGTCTCAGCTTCATTGGATGATATCAGGACTAAAACACACACTATCCCATACAACTGCATATGTCCAAAAGCATTTGGTGATGATGAATTATGGCTGCAAAACTGGATCCTGAGGGAATATTGAGGGACTTTGATCTAAGGAAGGTCTGGTTCCTCTAAAGACAGATTAAAGATCTGAAAATGCTCTAAAAGGTGGTCTAAGCACGCACTGCAAAAGCAGTCCTGCTGTACCAAGGCTACCAAACAACAGTAGAGTGGAAGACACCATGCTTCACACAACCAGTTTACGATGGGTGAAAAGGTGTCAGGTTTCTGCCTGTCAGATAAGTGTTGAGTTTTCCTTATCTTCTCCTTTCCACACAGAAAATTCCCAGTCCATCACCCTTTTCTCTTGGGCTCCATCTTCTAAACTTTTTGGCTCCCATATGAGCTTCTTTGGACCTTGTCCAACTTCCATTTTCCTTAATGCATTATGCTGAGAACTGGACACCAACTACAGCAGAGAGTGCACCACTGCCAATTAGAGCACAATAATTTCTTCCATGTCTTACATGAAACACACTTGAAGGTGTGTCCCAGGATGGCATTTGCCTTTTCTTTTGTTGTGCGCCGATAATACCAAGAATTCCCACAGTTGCAGACTCTCTAAAGGCTGCGGGTCCCTCTCTGCACAGGGCTGCCTGGCAAGTTACTCTTCATGAGAGCCACAGGTTGGACTTTTTTCTTAGAGACTTTTGCATTTGACCTTTCCCTCTTTAAGTGCTTTTTACTGACATCTATTTGATTTCTGACAACTCCTTGAGGGTTTTCAGGATCAATTTGAATTCAAACCTTGTCTTCCCGTGGGAAATAGTATAGACAGCTTGTGGACAAGACAGCCATTTATCTTAGTTTGGGCACTAAAAGAGTGCAACCAATCCACATTGACTGCATGGACTTGTGCTTGAGCGGTAAGAGAATTCGCTTACTCAGAGGGCTGTAACGCTTTAGATAAATTACTATTGGTTTCCCTTCTTCATTAAAAGTCATAATGTTTTGGATATTGAGCAGAAAATTCTCAGATTAAAAAAATACAGGTTGGTCACTGCCTCATGAGTTGTCTGATCCCTGGCTAAGGGAATGCTTTTTATTCCATTCCTGCTAAGAACTATATGTGATGTGACCTGGAAGCCCAGTTCCATACTAGGTTTGCCATTCAGGTTACTAAGGCAGTATGGGAGGTGGTAAGTATCCACCAAGGCACAGTAGGATCTATACAAGTACCCAGCAAAAAGCAATCTACTTCTCATTATGCCCAAAATGCTGAAAATGACCAAGGGTAAGATTGGCCTTGGGCATGCAATCTCATCACACAGGTTAGCTCATCCTCCTCCTGCACAGCGCTGTGGGTTAACACTGAACCCTTGCATTCCGCAGACTCAAGGCTGAGATCACCAGGCAAGGCCTGCAATCAGGGGTCACTCTGCCATTTTGATACTCCATCATGTCGTTAAGTAAGCTGCAAAGAACTTTCTGGCATCCAGCTGCCAAACGTATCATGATTAGATCAGAGTGTGCTGTGAGGTTTCGTGTTTTCTTAGCTGATACATGATGTTAAATGCCAGCTTTGGCTTTTAAAATAGTTTTGGGCCACTGCCTTTGCCTAGTGTGTGCCAGATTTGTGACAAACCTTGTTGGAACATTATTTAATCCTCCCAATATGACAATGAAATGTTGACTTTTTTAGAAAAAGCAACACACAGTCTGCTTTTCAACTACCTTTATACTTTCCTTGATACTAAATCTAGACCTTTTTTCCCACTAGTTTCCATGCAAGTGTGTTTTCAGAATGGCATTGAGGAAAATTAATTAAAGTAAGAGGATGTACAAACATGAATACCCAGCGAATGCTTGCTGCTTCAGTCCCAGCAGGGCTGTTTGTATAACATTCCTGCAAAGTTAGACATTGAGTTACTATGGAATCAGTATTTTTTCTATTAAAAGCAATTAAAAAAAGAAGTTACAGGAGACTTTGCTTTGGAAAAGCAGTAGGAAAGGAACAAAGAAGCTTGATGGCAGATGTGTCAGGTGCTGTAAGCCTGGGGAGTGGTGTTAGTTCAAAGAACCTGAGTGGTACTAAATAGATGGTCTTTCAGCAACATAAGAGCCAACACAGCTTTTTAGAGCTATTACTGTGGCAACATTGTCATTACTCGAAAGGTGCTGACTGGACTGGCTATGGAGCATCAGCTATGAGACTACTCTTAAATTTGTAAGTACTACAAACCCTGTATCCCTTTGAAAGCATGATTCCAAGTGCATCTCTCATTATTACTAGATAGATCTCTTGTTACCGCTTACTTCTAGTGCTGGATGGCTCTGGATGCCTGAAAAATAGAAATGTGTCAAAGTTTTATGAAGATTTTTTTGTTTATTCCCATACCAATATGCAACTTCCCTTTCCCCCTCCATTTCTTAAAATAATTCCTGTGGGATTAACAACACCCACATTTTGGATTTGCTGCTTTCAGATGGACTGTGTGTTCCACAACATAAGTAATTCTGCTGTGGAAAGAAAAGATGGGAAAAGTGACTTAACTGGGTCTTTCATGGCTTCTAGAAAGACCTATTTATCTGGAAAATAATCCACAAATGAAGCAGATGCTTTTGGTAGGACAAGAAAATAAGAACTTCTTCCAGTGGCAAGATTTGTCACCATTCATACGACAAGCCCTTATGAATTGATGTATAAATAAAGAAGGCGGCAGGCCACTTTAACACCTCCTCTGTGTCCTGATTTCTCAGTGAGAAACAAAGATACCGTATGTTTGGATCCTGGGAACACTCATGGGAAGGGCAAGTGATGATGTTGGCAGCAGTAGCTTTTTGGGCACTCAACATGTAAACATGTCTTCCCTCAAAACCCAGAGCAATCTTCAGAGATTCACCATCACATACACCGGCTGTGATGTTAAGAGAAGGAAAACTGGCATCTTGGATGCAACAGCCTTTCCCCAGCCCCCAGCTTCCCCAGCCCCCCGCTGGCAGCTCCCCAGGCCAGCACAGAAAACAGTGATGATATTTACAGCCTATCTGCGTGGTACAAATCCAACCTTATTGAATTGCAAACTTAGTCATGGGGTTTGTGCTCACAGCGCTCTGGAGCCAAAAGGCAAAGACTGAGCACTGAACCCCAGGTGACAGGTTTGCCACACCCTAACTGTGAACTGCCGGGGCTGCCTGATGCTGCACACCACGGCTGGTGCCCTCATGGCTTTCTTGGTGGAACCTCAGAACACGCTGTGCATCCTGCATGGTGAGAGCTTCTTGCAGGGCTGCAGGGCTGCAGTCCTGTACCCATACCCTTTAGGAGCCACATATGAGGTGGCCACAGATTAGTTTGTGTTTTTTACAGTAAATCATCTTCTTTTCCTTTTTATAGCTCTGAGACTGAAGCTTCTACTGTGCAGTAAAAATGTCCCTCTTTCCTTCCTGCACATGAGCTAAGAGGCAGAGCTCTGGCTCCTGGGCTTTTGCTGGGAAACTCCCCACTTCTGTCCCTCTCACCCTCCTCCTTTCCATCAGGTCTTTCCAGCCATGCTGAGGTGTGGAGCTCTTGGGAGGAGCAATGCCTTGTTTAATCCTCACCACCTTTTCTGTCTGGAAATTAAAAAAGAAGGAAAAAAAATAATGTTTTCAGTAAACTTGTGAGACTGTTTTGAACTCCCAGAGCTAAGCTGTGTTTCACAATTAATTATAATTCTCTACAAAGAAATGCAAGAGGTCAAAGGACATGGTGAAGTAATACATTACAGGGAAGGTGACAGGAGAACGGTAAGTTTGGGCTTAAGTGAAAAATTTTGTGCCTTTCTAGCTCTTGGCATGGAGCCAATAACAACAGAGCTGGAGCTGTCTTGACATGACCACGGAGAGCAGGTGTGCTGCAGACAGTATTGGAACTACTGAAAATAATACCCTGAGTTAGTGCATTTCTGTTCAATGTCTTTAAATAATAACACTAATAATTATTACATTGAGGTAGTCTTGTAGTGAAGATTTACCCTTTATGGGATGCATAAGCACTGAAATTCCCATTTTTATTAGCAATCACTTTGCATCCCTAGGAAGAGTCACATGGGACTCCCTCCACATGATGTGGAAACAAAGAAGTGTCTTTTGTTTTCACTTAAGTTTTAGTCTTTACAACATATAGTCTGTTGAAGAGTCAGGAGTCTGAAGCCACCTGAATTAAGAGATTTTCCTCCCTCCAGAGAGCCACACATGCATCTGCTACCTACCAGCCCTTCTGACAGCAGCAATTTTCGTTCCTCACTTTATGAACTGTTTTGCCGAAGCAACTTGAGAAGCAGTCTTGTGTTCCCAGAACCAGAAGTCATGTCCACCATTTCCAAAGGAACAAGTGCTGCTGTTACATTCCCCAGTGTATGCTGGCTGCTTCACAAATCCAGGAAAATATTTTCATTGTGCTCAAAACCTTTTCACTCTATACCCAGTCAGTGAAGATTTCTCTTAAAGTCCAGTGTAGAGATCCTGAGGGGAGATGAGTACCTGAAGTTTTCTTGAAGTGAACAGGAGTTGCTTGTGAAGGTTAAAGACCTCTCAGGATTTGGATGTGTGGGCTTTACAATCCACCCACTGACACGATTTTTATTTTCCCCTAGTGTCTATTATTTTAGACCCTGTACTTGCAGCACGTGTTTCCCTTCCAGATTCACGGCACACAAAACTGCTTTGATCCCTGATACAACTTCAGCTGGCTCCTCACCACCACACTGGTTAAAGATGAATTAGAAATGGTTTCTCTGTCCTGCAGGCATGGCAGAGCACACCCGGCTCACCCCCAGGTCACAAGAAGTAATAAGAGTAAGAGTAAGAAGAACAGACAGCACTAGAAACCACAGGGGCAGGGGAAAGCTATCCACTAAGATTAGGCTTCAGTGGCTTTTCTCTACAATCAAACGAAAACATGAAGTTCCATGTACTGGTAACAACGAGATTTGTACCTGTGCTTATGCCAGGGACTGCAACCCTACACAAGAGGCAAGCTTTCTCCCTACACATACAATTTCAATACTGAAAAGATTTACCTTATTTCATGCATGTGAAACACAGACATTCCTTAAAGCTTCCAACACCAAATATTGCCAGAGAAGAGGTGCTAGTCTGGGTCGTTCTTCATGAGTGGTAGGGCAAACCATTATTTCTAAAGAAGAAAGGGGCTCTCACAAGCAGACGTGCTGCTTGTAACTGAGGTTATATGGATTGGTATCTTGATGTCAGGATGGTTAATGTTATGGGAGTTTCTTCATATGGCATTTTTTTCGGTAAGACTAGATTATTAAATAAGTACGGTGCTAATTGCATAACAAGACCCTCTGAAACTTTTTCTAAGTGTTCTTCCGATGAAATTACAAATACGCAGAGGAAAACACTCAAAGTAATTCAATTTCATGTCACCTCTGTTTTCTTTTCACTGGAAAGAGAAGCATGATGATACAGACTTATGAAGACACATGATTTTTGATAAGAAGTGAACTGGAATGATCTGCTAACGTGGGGTAAGGAAGATGGCATAACAGGAGAGATGTGGTCAGTGTCAGAAACAAAAAGGTAAGAGAGAGTCTCATATGGGATAAATAATAGGATCAGAGAGTCATATTGGAAGAATAATTTTATCTAACCCAGGCAAGTTCCAGTGTGTGTCACTGCTGAGGGCAGGGCAAGACACAGATGGGGTGCTTCAGTTTCCCAGGCAATAGATTCATCTGTTACAACATCACTGAACTCTGCCAAGACCAGAGCATTTTTGGAAGTTAAAAGGCACAAGCTTCCCCAGTTCTTCTAATCTAATATGCCTTTGAGCATAAGATGCATGAGGGAGGCGTAAAAAGTGGGAGGAGCCCTTTGAGAGTCAGATGCAGGGATAGACAAAAAAGCATGAGCTGGAGAGAGCAAAAGATGTTTCTGAAAATGTCACAGAAATTCCTGAGAAAGTAAAATCAATTTAGATCATGAAGAAAACTGAGCTACTCCTTCTCAAGGTGAGCTGAAATGTCGAAGCAGGGCATGTTAACACACAAAATCTATGATGGAGAGAGGGACAGTGAGGGGAAAGGAAAAACTGGCAAAAGGAAGAACAGATGGGGACCAAGGATAAGCTTCTTTCCTCTGCTTCTTGGCAGCATCCTGCCATCATGGTGGGTGGCTGGTCTGAGTTAAAGAGCAACAGCAGGATGTAAGCATGTGTATCAGGTGATGCAGGGCGGTGCATGGGACAGTCAGGGCACAGCACGACTCAGTGAGAGGGAACAGTGCAGTTGGTTCTGTTACCATCAAATTATACAGGGTCCACAAAGGATGTCAATGAGGAATGGATGGTGGGTGGCAGGATGATGCTGGAGAGTATGAGAAACCAGAGGCAAATTTCACAGTTGGAGAGGGTGGAAGAGAGAGGCAATCAGGAGAGAAAATCCCTTCTGCTTGGGCAATTGTCCATGGGGAAGGCAATAGAGGGGTCTTCATAGGTCAACTAAGAAGCTTCTTTCCATCTGCTCACAGAGGAGGAACACCCGAATCTCCACTTTGCTTTGCCTCTTCTTGAGTCTAATGCTGCCTCCAGGCAGCAGGAAATTTTCCTAAAGCAAATGCAGATTCAAGGGGGCAGTGGTGGAACTAGACTTCAATACAGGAGGTCATGGGGAGACACAAGAAGGAAGAACCAGCAAAAGCTAGGCAGAGCTTATGGGGAGAGAACAGATGCAGAAAGTACCATTTGCCTATGGACACAGAAATTTGGGGAGGAGATGAATGAAGCGGGGAGAGAGAGAGACTATAGGGAAGACACCTACGTCAGGGCACAGAGAGCAAGAGAGATTTACAGGAGACAGGAAAGAAAATACAGACATTGTGAAGGAAAGCTGGGGGAAAAAAGAAAGCAATCCTGTTCCAGGAGCAGGCAGAGGTGAGCAGCAAGTGGAGGCTGGGAAAAGGGACAGGGCTGGGGAGGCCTTTGATCAAGGGGTTTAGGCTGAGGATTTGGGCTGAAGAAGCTGTGCATTTCAGGCAGATATGCTTCCCTGGTGGTCTACCTGTGCTATGGGCTCACTGGCTGGGGCAAGGAAAGGCAGCCTGCAGCCAGCACCGTGGCACAAAGCTATCACTTTTTCACCCTATTAAAGCTTTTATGAAATACCTCTGGGGTTGAAGCAGCAACTACTTCTTCCAGAGCCATCTACTGAATACCAAAGGAGGGTGGCTTTAATCCCACTCCTTTTTGTCTTCAGCTTAATATCTCTAACATCAAAACAGTCTTACATAGGTGTTCTGGTAATATTTACAATGGCAGATGAGACATAAACCGGTGTTTTGTGCAGAGCAATCTTTTTTCTCAGCAGTTTTTGCAGTGCAGATTGGTGAGCAATAGTTTTATTTCTGCTTTCTTCCTCTGGTAGGTTTAAGCACTTTAGATTCTGGCCTTTGGCAGATTACGTAGGAAGATCATCGCTCTCAGATGTCTGTGGACAACTCCTTTATGGAATGAAATTATCGCCCTTTTCTATGACACTGACCTATAATTTAAAAGTAAAATTCCCCTTAAGTGTATATACTCATCATAAGTAATAATGCAACAGAAGACATAGCCTTGAATTTTCAATTAAATCTCTTTTCCAGTAAAAAATAACCTGCAATTTCCAGAGACAAAATAAAATTTTGCTGAAGTTGTACTTGTCTACATAGTTCAAAGGTTGCTGGGTAAATTCCCCAGGAGCATCCCTCTGCCTTCCATCCATCACAATCACTTGGCTAAGAGGTGAGAGGAAGAGCTAGGGTTGGTCTGTTGGGAGACTTGCAGAGAAACACACTGCAAAAGCTAAAGCAGTGGGAGAAGATCCAGAGGAGATGGAGCAGCTCCCTCACACAGGGTTGAGCACTTCTTTTAGCAGAAGGAGGAAATGCTTCGGCTTCTGCAATGAGACTAGTGTTCCTTGGAATATTTCTAGCCCAGTCCCCTTGCTGCTGCTTCTTTCATAGCCGATGCTCTGCTTCATGCTCATGCGTCATCTGGACAGTCCAGGGCACTGGCTGTGGTGGGCTGTGGTGGCACTGCAGTCCCAACTCCAAGATAAGGAGTCGCAGAACCTGGACCTTGAAGCAGAGCCAGAAGTAGGGAAGCCAGTTATCTGAATCCCAGTGTTCCAGTTTAGCCTCTCCTGATCACACGCCGTCTGCTCCCTGACAGCCTCGCACTAATGATACAGACATCCGCAGAGCCCTGCTCGGAGGCTGCTCTTTCCAGTCAGAAGTGGAGCTTCTGTGAGCTGGAAAAAGGCAAATACAACCTAAAATTGCAACATCTTGAGGCAAAGAGAAAGAAAAACTGAAAAAAACCCCCAACACCTGATGGGGAGGGATGGCTCTAATGCTCTGCTTCTTCTTACATAAAAGCTCTTTCTCAGCTGTCCCAATTTAAAGGTGTGGGTGAGGGTTTAGTCATGTTAAAACTGGCATCTCTGAGGTGCTGTTGTTCATCACATTGCTGAAATAAGGTTCAGTGATAATGGGAAGGAGACACTGGTAATGATTCGAGTCCAGATATTCAGATCAGAAAAAAGATTGATGGGAGAAACATCATAAGCCCAGACAAAAGCTATGGCGACTTGTATCAAACTGGATGTTTGCATTACAATATATTTCATTGAAGGTAAATATGTTCTGCGGCACCGTTTCCAGATAACTGTTTCTTTCCTTCTAGGGTGTCTGCATTTTTGTCAGCATCCTCTAAGCCCAGTGGTGGTGCCAGATAGGTCAAGGCACTGACTCTAACCTGACAGTGAACTGAAGCCAGACACCAGGGACCTTCCATGTTCCAGCTCTCAGGATCTGGGTCTTATGTAGCACTATGGTATGCTGACCCCACTGTGCTCCCCAGCATCCCAGACCCTTGTGAGTCACCCTGCGTGTGCCCTGGCCATGGGCCATACTGCCAGGGTTCCCACAGGTGAACTCTGGGGCAGAGATGGGGGCAGCCACCATGAGCTTGTGGGATTAGCACACTCAGAGTCTTGCCAGCGACGGGCAGACCCCAAATAACCAGATGGGCACAACTCACTTCATGCTGGGCTTTATCTCTCCCTCATTCCCTGGACAATAGTGAAGGTGGTGCAGGGCTTCCCACAGTGTTTGGTCATGAGCACGGAGCAGATCTTCTGCGTTGACTTTTCCTGGTAAAAGAGGAGCAAGCAGAACCTCCAGTAGGCTGCCCTCCTGGGGTTAAGAAAACTCAATAACCCAAGAGGGAAGTGAAACCACCCTTTCTAGAACATGGAAATGCTGAGGAGGTGTTTCATGCTCCAATAGCCAGAGAAGTTTAAAGAGCAGCAGAAATTCCCTGATGTGTCAGCTCACAGCAGCAGTAGGTGAGGGAGAAGGGATGGCACTCCAGACATCAGAAGGAAGCAGCTGACAGGCAGCTGAGGCAGTGAAGAGAAGCTGCTCAGTCCCTACTGGCACCAAGGAAGGAAATAAGAGACAGGAATGGCACAGTGAGGGAAGACAGTGCCCATTGCGAGCCTCAAACACCCAGAAGGGAGTGAGATGTGTAAGAACTGCACTATAACTACCCTGAGAGGGGCCAGGATCTGGCCTCCCTCAGGAATTCCCGCAACAGTTTTTTCAAATTTCTGCTGTAATCCTGCAATTTCTTTGTTCTGCTTGTAGTCTCCCCATAAAAGGGATTCTTAGTAATGCTATGGGATATGTCCACAAGGAAAAGTTTTCAATACAGGTCTTTCAAACAATGTTTTCTCAAAATTGCATGTTATAACACAGTGTAATGTTTAGAAGCAAAGAGGGACCTAAAACATAAAGCAAAACAAAGGTTTCTGTTGAAATGACCAAATTACAAAACTGCAAGGGCATGGGACTGAGATCCTAAGGCAAAACAACATGCAATACGCTTTTTTTTTTTTTTTTTAAAAAAAAAAAAAAAAAGCAAAGGTAAGAAAGGCAAAGAAAGGGGCCTCTGGAAGGAATACTTTTTGCATTAAGAGATTATAAGTAATAACAACCAGCTGGAGAACGAAAGATCTCAAATTTATGTAGAGATTGTCAAACTACTCAGACATAGCATGCCAAGAAGATAAACCTCTCTCTTCCAGGTCAAGTTACTGCCAGGTAAATTATGTCTAAGCCATATTTGTAAGAGGCAATAGTGACCTCACACGGCTTTCTAAATTATTCCAGCAGATTGTGATCCCAGATCTTGTTATTACCTTGATGGAATAATCTAAATTCAAATCAGGCAATCAGGTCTGAATGCCAGAGCACTGCCATTCTCCTAGAAATGAAACTTCATTACATACTGGGGAAGTTGGTGACATGGGGTGGGAGACAGAAAATACTGTTTAGCCCTCAAAGGACCATGACAGACCATGGACAGGGACTGATCCAAGCATCTAATACTTATTTTACATCCACTATTTTCAGAACTAGTGATCTCCTTGCAGGTTAATTGGGACAGAGAAGGAGTGATACCAAATCTTTGACAGTTTCCTGCTGACAAAGTTTTTGGGCAGCACTTTGGGCAGGAGTGTCTATTTGAAAGAAAATTATTATTTTCACAGGTGTTTTGATGGAACAGACAGGTGGCTTCATTTCCAAGACATCAGTTACTCTTCAGTTGAGGCACCAAATACAGCAGCTCCTGGGAAAACTCCCTTTCTGTCCTTCATGTCCCTATTACAAAGCTCTTACAGGCCTTGGACCAGGATCCTTCCAAATGGGAAGCAGCACATGCTGACCCACAGAAAAGTCAGTAGCATTCTTCTAAGGAAAATGCAACACAAAATCTGCTACTAATACCATATAGCAGTGCTACATCCCTAGGGGCTGAGGCTTGCTGGGCATCCAAGGCTGAAACATGAGCAATGCAGCTTTCTCTACCTATGTCCCCAGACAGAGAAAGAAGGATTTCAACAGCTGCAGAGTAGACAGCTCACAGTCAGAGTAAGGTATTCTGACCAACTGCAGTGATGGTGATGATGTGGACAGCACTTAAACCTGCAGGCAGGAAGCTCACGAGCATGCGATGCTTCGGCTCAGTACCAATGCGATTACAACCATCTCCTGGTTAGCACTAAACCTTACTCCAGCTTCAGTTGGTCCTGGAGTTCCAGATTCATAATGTGTTTGTACATAGGACTCTGCCAAATCAGGCCATGTCACATGTTTGACATGAACCCTAGGCAGTCTGCAGCAAAGTGGGGGATAAAACCTCAGACAGGGTTTGTAGATGCTCAGGTCTGTTCACAACTCTTTGGCAGAGTCTGAACACACACTGGAGCCATAGATCCACTCGGAACAGGGTGCCTGTCTGAGAAACTGTCTGTCGAATAGCTGCTCACATTGTAGCAAGTATGCACAGGGTTTAGCTTATATGAGATCTGTATACAACCGCCTGCGGAGGAAAGGGAGAGGGCCTGAGGTCATCCTTTATTCAGAAAGGAAGATGCTGAAGAAAGTCGGTGTTGCTTGTGCAGCTTTCCACCACCTCTGAAAAGCATTCCTGAAAGCTGACACTGCCAATAATTTTTTTGTTTTGTTCCAAGGTGCTCATACTTCAGATGGCGACATCTTGACATTCACATCCATTATGTGAACGGATTGCGGAAATAACTCAGCTCTTACTCTCTCTCTGATATTAATCCCCAGCTGCTGGCTGTAGCACAGAGCCTGCCTTGGACAGCAGGCACCTGAGCAGCCCACCAGCTTCACAACCCCTGCTGCACTTGGCTGCAAGGAAGGCAGAGGAGCATTTCCAAATTTAGGCTCTTTCTGCTTCAAAATTTGAATCCAAGTTGGCACATTAGAGTTTTAATCCTTGCTGTGCAGCCACAGATGATTGGGGTGAAATATAAGGCCTTTAACATGAGCATTGTGATAATATCATATCACATCATGGGAACCAGAAGGGCTTCATTAAACAACGGCTGAAAATTGTAAAAATGAGACAGGAGCCAGCAAATTGAGATCTACAGCTCTTGTTTACATGGCAAAACATCATTAGCTTTGAGGTGGGAGACACTGTTGCCTTTTACACCCTGTTGACTTTTAGTAGTGGTGTTTTAAGTACACACAGTGCAAGCTGTTTTGGAGAATGCAAACTGTGGTAATTGCTCCAAAGCTCGGTTCATCATTCCTTCGAACAGACGTCACTGGGGAAGGAACCTGACAAGGAAGGAGAAGGGAGGAGCGATGGAAAGGGCTGGGGAGAGAAGAAGAAAATTGGAGTAATTTTGAATGAATGAAATGAGTTATCCATCTGGACACAGAAAGAGGGCTGGCAGTGCACAGGGCAACCATGCTTGGTACTCGCTTTTACCACTGAGCACTTGTACAGTCAACAACATTTAGGAGAAAACATATAAAGTGGGGGATATGTCTAAGGCCGAGAAACAAATGCTCCCTTTTCTTAAACATTCCCACAGCTTTAACCTTTCTGAGCTGTGTTTCTTTGGAGATGGAAGGGAAAAAGAAGGGAGGAAGACCTGAAATGGAAAAACAAAACAGAACAAAAAAAAAAACCCTCCACGGAGCCATATGTGTGAATGCTGCTGAGGAGAGCAAAGACACGCTGACAAAACAAGCCAGGAATGCTGAGGCCCAAGTTCTGAAACACATACAGTTTTTGTTGTTCTTACCACAAACCAAAAATATGTTCCCATTTGAAATGGTTGAATCCACAGCTGTTTTAAAATCCCTTGGTACTTCTGAGACAAATGATCCAAGTCAGACTGTGCTAACAGGGTCAGTTTTAGAGCCAAGCGAGAGCTGTGACTGATGCAGAATCACTGCAGCTCCATCCCTTTCCACATCAATCATAGCTCAATGAAAATCCTGTGGGGCTGTCGGGCTCTCTTACAATATTGTTTACATTCGAAGATGATGTAAAGCTCCTCCAGCAAAACTGCGCTGCTGGATTATGATTTTCACTAACAGCAAAAGAGCTTAAGTTGCAGCTGCAGGACAGCATGGAGAGATGCAGGCACATACCCTCAAATTTACATCTCCAAAAGCAGTCATTAATGTTTCATAAAATACACCCATTGATTCATCTCTGCAGGCAAATTCTATCCCTTTAAACCGATGATTATAAAGCACCTTGGGGCGAGTCTACATCCTTGGCGCTCTATAAAGTAACCACCTTGTATTGTCATAAAAGCCAAAATGGCTTTAATCCATTTCCTCACAATAGCAGTTTTAATTCACTCCGAGAGGGCTGGCTGTCAAGAAAATAGTATTTTTCTCAGATTCACACCTGAGGTCAAAACCTTGCCCTCTATGCCAGAGCTAATAAATCACAATTCTTTTTTCCTGGTCCTTTTGAACAGCGAGGACAGACTCTTGCAGAAAGACAGAAAAAGCGTCTTTGCAGGGGCAGGCAAGGCATAGTGGGGGAGGGATGTGCAAAAAGTCCCAGCAGCATCCCATAATCATGTAGCAGGAAGGGCAGGCTTGCAGCTGTGCCAGGCCTTGAAAAGAAAGACTTGGCACCTGTTTACTCTTGACTGAAAGGTCTCAAGTTATGGCTGTAATGCTTTAATACACCCCATTAAATATTTGCATATTCAACATATAGAAAATAAAACCTTTTTGAAGTGACAGGGAGTGAATAATATTGCTACCTCTCCCACTCTTTACAGGTCCCTCTAATTGGTCCCTCTCATCCTAATACTTGATTGCTCTGAAGACAGGTGGGTTTTAAGGCAGAAATTCCCCAGGCATTTCAGTGGCGCAGAGCAGCCACTGCTCACAGACAAAGCCCTGGCAGTTGCCATCGCAGGAACCTGGGAGCTGGCAGCCTTTTCCTCAGCCGAGGAGACTGGACAGTCTCATGCAGTGTCAACAGCAACAGCCAGAGCAAGTCATGAGCTCTCTTCAGCCCAGCTTTCCCACAGTCAACATCCCTTCCCCAAACCAAGGAGAAGACTGAAATCCGGAGATATTTCCAACTACCTATGATTTTTGTCTGCATCCCTTGAGTCCCTGTGAAAGGTCCTCGTAACCACCATAGCTCCTGCTGTAGCCACAGCCAGAAAAAAGACATCCTCTAGGCTCCTCAATGAGATGCCAAGGTGCCCAGAGAGCCTGCTGCCATCAGTCACCAAACAAACAGCTCTTCCTGTTCAGCACAACGTGCTTGTTTGGGACTAGCCTACCCTGTAGTAGTGCCCTGTACCAGTGACAGCAGATGGAAGTGGGTCTTGATGCATTTCCCAGCTCAATGTTTGAGCACTTGGACAACCCATGCAGTGCCAGAGAGAAGCCATGGGGCTGGGGAGCACTGGCAGTGATGGGAGCTGGGGAACACTGGCAGCAGAGGGAACCTTCCTACTGAAATGCCAGAGGCTGCTCTGTCCCCTGGCCAGCGCTGTCAGGATGGATGCTCTGCTTCATGGTACCAGAGCACCCCAGGCCTGGGGACAACAGGAAATGTAGTCATACCGGCCATTTTGCCATTCACATTTGGCAGACTCTACAGAAGTCAAACCTTGCATGCGGTTTCAGAGGTAGTCGATGTCTGGTTTGAAATTCTGTTGACATGGTCTGTTTTCAGTTGTGGTTTCAAGCACTGGCCTCACAAGTGCTCCTGTCTGTACAGAGTGCTTTTGATTGAGGAAGAGTGGCAGCACGGACTCCCTGAGCTCACAAGCTGGGTCTGGACAAGCATTAGGAGAACATTTAGGAAATGGCATCTCTGCCTGGGATGTGAGCACTTGTTTAGAGCTTTCCAGCTCTCCAGCCTGCATGTGAACTGCAACTCTTGCCCTGTAGAGCTCAGGAGAAGGGATTACTATCTCCTCGTGTCCTATCCATGCCTGGCATCCTTGCCAGAGGTCCCAGGATGGCCTGGATGCATGGCAGCAGCAGCTCACCCTTTCAGAGACAACCCTACAGCAGCTAGTCCTCAGCTCTGCATCCCCCGGGATCCCTGATGCAGCAGTGCGACTACCAAGGGCCTTGCTAGGCTGGCCTGCAGTCTGGGGGACAGAGGCAGGTGCAGGAGAAAGCCTCTTTGGGTAGCCTGTCTCTTTGCAACAAATGCTGCTGTGTGCTTTGCAACATCAGAGAAAGATGCCTCATGCTGGGAAAGGATGCTTGAAGCTGCCCAATATCTAGGGGGTGTTCCTTCCATTGCCACACACTGGAAATGCTCCACTCCTGGCACAAAGAAGCTTTATTCTTACAGCAGAGACTTTTATTGTGCCAAAGGAGCTTGTTCAATACAACAGCCCCCTTTGTGCAGCTGCTTCACCCATGAGCCATATGCAGTCCCAAGGCAAGGCTTGAATGCTGCAAAGGGCATTACATGATCCCTCTGCACAGAGATACATTCAGCTCAAACAGTGTTATTTTTGTCTTACTTTTTTGATGGCTGATGGGGGAGACTCAGATGAAGACAATGGCAGGGAAAGTGTACATGAGCCCTGCAAACACTTTATGTCTTTTCACTGCAAACATGTAGAGATAGAAAAAAAAATCGCTGAGTTCCTGATGTGCCTAATTGCCCAGCAGCGGCAGAAAGTGAGTTGGCAGTGTCTGCGTCAACCCGCACCAGCTGGTTCCTCGCCTCACCATATGTCTTCTCAGACACTCATGACTCCCCTGAACAAGCCACATGGCAGCTTGGGCACTCTATAAGGGCTGTGCATGCTGTTCTAGAGGAGCAATCAAAACCAATTCCAAATGTTTGTAGTCCTTGTTGGAGATTAGAATTGGGCTTTTATGGTGCTTTTCCATTCCATACCTCATTATAAGCATTACAGATGTTGGGAATGTAACCCTTCCCCCTTAGCAGTCACAAATTTCAACAAAAGGTTTAATTGCAATGACCAGCTAGGTTGGCATTTCCTATTTCTCTTTACTGACTGGATTATTTTTCAGTCACAAAACATCTGCAATCATATGTTAGCTTCTAAGAAACGCCCTCTCTGTCAGGTGTTACTGCTAAATGACCCGAGCTAGAATGGTAACAGGCTCTCAGAGGTCTGGAAGGTTCAGATAGTGCTGCCACCCAGCTACAAGGTAAGTTTCTGGAGCAGCGCAGTCTGCAGATCTTTGCCTTCCATCTGGGTCCTGCCTTCATCACACCATCAGAAGGCAACACTGCTGGGTTGTTACAACTGTTGCCCCCTCCACCAAATCAACATTTTTCAGAACGACATTTGGCAGTACTCCGAGCTCCTATCTCATTGTACAGGCTTACCTCTTCCCCGGGACATAGGCATTTCCACAGTCAACACAGCAGTCTCAGCTTCTTGGTTCTTGCTGCTGGGGGAAGGCGAATGCCTGCAAAATGTTTTGTCATTAACATATCATTGTCATCAGTATATTAGAAGCTTCAGTGTAATGAAGGGTGTTTCTGTCTGACACAGTCCTAGAAGTGGCAAGGGTTAATAAATACCTTGGTATGCGCATTGCATTCATCCCTCTGTCTTGCCATTTATCTTCCTAGCAATAAAGAGTTGACATGTGCCTTTCTCTAAATCCACTGTCCTGTTATAGGCTGAGTCAGGCAAAAAATCTTGATTCCTTTCTTAAGGCAATGAAACAGAAAAACGTTACCAGCAAATGAGACCACAGCTACAGACTCAGATATTTGTTACCCACCAGAGGCTCAACATTTTTGTTCTCAGCCAGTTTTATACCCCATAATGGTCAGATATGTGAGCTCCTCTTTCGAATTTTCTTCAGTGGGTGAACCCTCCCTAGGACAAGAACTCTGTGAGCTCTAAAAGCACTGGGAATAGCTTGGATCTGGTAGGGAAGCTGCTCAGCCCAGGGCATGCCCAAGGGAGATGGGGTGTGCAGAGCATTGCTGGAATCCCAGGCCATACTCCTCTGTCTACAAGCTGTGTGCAGAAACACAGATGGAAATATTTTCTACACAAGCACTTTGCAAACTCTCACCCAGGGGCAGGCAGCTCAAATCCTCAAACAAACAGCTACCAGCTGAGGAAAAGCGAGCAGCATGACTGCTCGCAGAGCTTTGGGTCCACCACTACCGCTGTGCCTGGTGTCTCAGCCTCCCTCCCACCACTAATCCCCTCACAGCTATCTGCTTTGGTGCAAGGGTAGCCTTGGCTGAGATGCATTTTTTTTAATCTTTTCAGGCTGTCAAAACCCAAGCTGTCAAATACAAGTTAACTGACTGAAAACACAGATGTCCATTCTTGACTGAGTTTTCCATACAGACTAGACGTGCTCAGAGCAGCTTTTGAGGTCAAAGCACTGGTCCTTTTACCATGCCCGCCTTCCTCAGCAGTCAGTCTCTTATTGCCAGTGGTGTTCACCACGCCCATCTTCTGTGAGCATCACTTTTCATGCACACTAGTTTCATGGAGCACTGGCATACAACATAGGTGGTCGGAACAAAAGCAAGGACTTCATGATACATATATTTTGTGTAATACAGTGCAGTGGGAATCAGAGATTTGTCAGCTGAATAGTTTGATGCTGTCTTGAGGAAGGGGGATTCAAAATGTGAAGGAAGGATGCCTAAATGCCCTTTTTGCTCACCTGGAAACAGACATGTTCTGCTTGCTCACAGATCTGAAGAGACTTGACCTGCACATGTGCATGCAAAGATGCTTGTTTTGTTTGTGTGTTGACCATGAAGAACACAGAGTTGAGGGCCTCTAAGGTTTGCTAAAAGCTTGTATTATTCACCACCCAAACTTGGGCACTGAGGACCTTCTTCAGCAATATGCCTCAGATCTTCTCTAGAAGGCAATGTACCTGGGCTGAGATCATCATTCAGCTTCTGTGTCATTGGAACCTCAGTTTTACTCCTGACACTGCTGTTAAAACCACATACTTAAGGAGCCGAGCATACCTATCATTGTACCGCTGTGGAGAAATCTGTTAATTTTACCCTGATGAATGTGTTAGTCTGCCCTTCACCCTCTTTGCTGGCTTACCTGTCACATTCATTTGCCACAAATTCTCTTCTGGACAGTAAAGGTTTTGAGGGCAAGGAGTGTCAGAATTGAGATAGACTTGTGCTTGGGCCATTACAGTGGGTCCTGGGCAGGGTGGCCTGGTAGAACCTTAATACATCATACACTATAATGATAAAAGCATATCCTAGTTGTTGGAATCCAACAATTTCTGCCAAGGCCACCAAAGCCGTGGGATGTTGAGCTGTAAATGAAAGGCAGTTTCTATGTGTCCAACTGCCAGAGTGAAATCTGATTGATTTCTGAGACACTCATCCTTCAATATCACCCCTGAGAAGCCACAGCTCACTTTCAACAGTGTCAGGGAAACTCAGAACTGTATAAATATTAAAGTAAGGTCTCTCCTAATGAAATGATCAATAAAGTGCAGCAAAAATAAAGTGAATACAATCATTCCCTGAAATTAAGTTATTTTATTCTCTGTCACTCTAATCCTCACTACTTTGAGATAGTAAGTCTGAGTTAAATATCTGGGATGCATTTCCAGACAGGTGCTTTTTTTTTTTTAATTTTCCTTTTGCTTTTGTCTGGAGCACAAAGAATGGGCCACTGCCAGAGGCAGGGTACCAGGCTTGACAGACCAGTGGTCTGATCGAGTCTGGCATATCCTTTGTTCCTCTGTTCAAATTTAATGCCTGCTGGGAGTGAATTCCAGTCATGTGGGGATGTTTTTGCCAATGAATATTTACCAACATCCTGACTACCTTGGGAATACTGTTAAAAAACTAACTCCTAGGAAAGGGAATGCATACGATAATAAACACTTATGTCTAAGTCATGAGCTTTTTTCATTAACACTGAAGTGAGCAACATATGGTTTAATTCTCGTGTACATTTAGAACTAAACTAATGCAAAGGCACCTGGTCCATGTGTCATTGTTACTGGATTTTTAGGCCTATTATAAGCATCTGTATCATGTTTAAAGAATATATTATTTTAACAACCTGCTGCATCTGTACAGTCCAGGAGTCAAATAGGCAGGTGGTAATCTGATTTCCTTAACTGCAGAGAAAGTAACTCAGTAAAAACACAGGGTTGGTGCAGCTAACTCCAAAAGTTCTAATCCCTAAATGGTTCCAGGAACTCCTCCATCATATTGAGTCCGTATGTATGTCTGTACATATCGTCTTTATCAGCTGCTTTCCCAGTCACTGTTTGAGGACCATTTAGTGCTTTTCTGCGGGAACTGGCAGATGATGCAGCATTTGTTCTACCTCTCTTCTAGCTGCTAAACTCCATTAACACAGGAAAGAAATCAATGATACTCTTCCCTGGTGTCACATATAAGAGCAAGCAATTGCAGCAGCTCTGGTAATGGCATGTCACTAGTTGAAGAAGGTGAGGTGGATTCTGTGACCATACAAGGAAGTGGAGGACATTGATATGAAGTGGGTGATCTCTGCTCCAACCAGTTGACAAGTTTCAGCCACCACACTGCATTTTTTCATCTTTTGAAATAGCATCAGAAGCAGGTAAACATGAACTGTTCCTGATCTCAAACACCCCAAATGAGACCTGTGAGGACAGAGAGCATCTAAGTTCTTCTTGCCTACATGAAGTTCATAGAAAACACATCTGCATAGGAGCTTTGTAGCATAGCTCTGCTAACACAGTGACTGGAGGAATTCCAGAAGTATAGAATTGTCCTGGCCCATGGGGTGCTCATCAAAGAACTACTGGTAGCCTCAACATTCAGCCTGTCCATCTGCTTAAAATTATAGGATTTTACATTAGCCCACAATAAGGATGGGAGACTTTTGACTTTTAAGTCTTTTACATGACATTTTGATCATTTGTTCTGGCATTTCTCTGTAAGAAGAAGGGTTAGAAAGTTGGTGGGGAGTTTTGCATACATTCTGGTTTGTTTTATGCTGAAAACATCCTGTAAACCCTTGTTGCAGAGTCTATGACTTCAAGAAAAAAGAAATCAAAGCCTCACCATGAAAGCTCTGGCGCTGGCGGCACAAGCGCTCTGTTCTGCTCTGTGATGTTGACCTGCTGTCCTGCACACAAATCCCCAGTCTCTAGAGGGGAGAGAGTTTCACCTTCCCACTTTCATGTGCAAAATGATGACAAGGTCAGGATTTTCTCAGATGGAAGCTGTTTTGGGCAGAGGGGGATCTAGTGTTGCCAGTTTCACCTTGTCTCATAGCATTTTGGAGCTCTAATAAAATCCAGACTCTTGGAAAAATGTCTCTGTTCCCATTCATACCTTTGCTGGCACTTACCTTCTCTCTTCCCATGCAAGAAGACCTTACTATACGTATAGAAAGAGAAGCAGCTCTGAAGACTTTCTACTTCTTCCTCTGGCCTTATTTGGGTCTCACAACTAATGAATATCTGCATCTCGTCAGTGAAAGCATTAGTGAAGCACAGGAGAGTTGCCAGTGGGCAGCCTGACATAGAAATGCTCATTTGTACCACCTCTAGTCCTGGCTGCCTTGGGGTGGCATGGATCAGATTGCAGGAAGGAATGAGACAGAAATCCAGTATTTATACAGGTCACCATATAACCACAAGGAAAGTAGGACAGACAATTTTGCATTAACCTGTAACATTACGTACTTAATCAACAACTTAAATATTCTTCAAATTCCCAGCTTGACTGACAGCACCTGAATAGCTTTCTGCAAATTAAGTGGGCTTAAATTTAAGCACATTAGGGTTCTGTAGTTAGTATTGACAGTCATAACCAGGGTTTCAGCTATGCATATTTATGCTACAACACAGATAGGATGTTCAGTCTAGATTTGGAGGATTTAGGAATTTTTAGAGTTCCAAAAATAAATGTAATGGACCAAAGTATCAGAAATAAGACATTTGCTCTATTGCACGATTTGATAGAGACTGTAGGTCTCTTCCTTTGAGAGCATTATCATTGCCAGAAAAGACTAAAAGTCCTAAAAAAAGTGTCACTATAATTTGCAAATACTGAGCCACATTCCTCACTCATTCCTTTCCAGGGCAGCCTGTCTACTCTGTATCCGTTCAGGATGCTTCTCTCTTTTTAGTGCCAGAGAGTCTCAGAGTATTAAATGTACATATCTTCATCATCCTTGCAGGGCTCCGAAGTGCTGTCACCAGTCTTTAAAAGATGGGGAACATGAGCCTTTGGCTTGCCCACAGTTTCTGAGGTAAAGCAAGGAATAAAAAGACTGTTTTCAAAATCCTGGTTTCCCTTTCATCCTTCCTACTGGGTGGCTCTGCTGTTTAGGCAGCAGCTTTTAATGTGTAGGTCTACTGGTGAGAAGTGCAGATGAAAGCAGTGGTTCAACCCTTCAGCCACAGCAGTCTGGCTGCATGCTACTGGCTAAATAAAACAAGATTCATATGCTAGTCGAAACAGGCAGTGTCCCTATCTTTACAAAATGCTTAGCAAATAATAGGCAATTTGCAAATGATTAATATTTTATACCTGTTATTCATAACTCTGCCTATCATTTCCTTGTGTGCCCTATTACTGCTATTTTATAATTTTCAAATGATGAAGTCAGAAGTCCTGTTTACAGGGAAACAATTTTTGGCACAGCTTCCACACTACTGAGAAAAAGACGCATAACTACCAGCAGAAATGAACTGTACAAGGGCTTTATAGAGCTTTTGAAGGCTGCTTTTAGTGCCTTTTAGTCAGTTGCAACTTGCCAGGAGATACAGTTCTGAGTTAGACACATTAAATGCTGCTTCCACAGTGGTTTTCAAAGTCTTTCTTTTTTTTTTTTTTTAACAGGGGTTAAAGAGAACCTGAATTATAAACATTTATTTAGTTTTCTCTCCTCCCTTCACCTCAAAATTACATTAAATATTTGATATTTACAATATCTCAAAGCCTAAACCTTGACATATGGGATATGTAGGCTGAGAGGTCCTGAAAAGAGCAATATGATTTATGGATTTTTTTTATCTGGCAGCCAAAACTGTTGCAAAAGAGTGAACCCTCAATTACTTTCCTCAGGCTTTTCTAACTTTCGTGTGAATTACCTGCCCTTACCATTATGATAAGCGTAATTCAAGCTTAAATAAAAATTAAAAGTATTGACTTTCTGTAAATACAAAAATAAACAATTCAGAAGTTTCTAAGTCTTCTTCCTGCTTCGGGAACCTGTTTGGGTTCAGCCCAGGTGGTTCACTGTTGACACTTACTAACAGATTTGATTTTCCTGCGAATTTCTGGTTCATCCAATTGGCAAATGCAGCTGCGGCAGCCTGGGCTGAACGAAACTGCCCAGATAAAAGCTCTACCTATTGATCCACAGGCATGGAAGTAGCTGTTTTCACCTGCAGCAGTTCCTTGGAAGTCTAGCAGGACAAGTTGCCTTTTAGGCTAAAGTTGGGTGCTAAAAAAAGCAGCACCTTTTGTCATATTATTACATGGAAACAATTATGCAGCAATCCTTAAACCATAATGTCACATCATCAATCTCTGTATTCAGTGTGTCACTGAGAAAATGAAAGATTTTAGGTAAAAACCTATTAGACACTTTGAATAAATACCATTTTGTGTTTTCAGAAATGCCCAGTACACATTATCCCAGCATATCTGAAAACACAGGGGCACAAGGGTTATATTTTTTCACCTTTTTTTAATATTTAAAATTAAAATAAGCTGGAATTCGTGCATGATACAAAAATACCAAACTTACTGTACTTCTTTTTGGGGAAAAAAAAGTCATCAGGCTTCAGGGGTGGCTCCCTTGGGTGACAGACATGGCACGAATGAGAAGCAGGGGCAGAGCACGTCACCAATCCCAGTCATGCTTGCTCTGAGCAAACAGTTCTGCAAGATCTGCCTGGAGGGGGACAGCTTTAGTAGAGAAAAAGAACATTTGCTATTGTAGCTGTTAGCTGCCATTAGCAGGAAACCAGGTGTGAATATTTTAAGTCTAATTTAGTTTGGCACTTGTATTATTAGGTGTATGCTATTTACAAGCAAGCAATGCCAAGTGATTCCTCGGGTCTTGCAGCAAGTGGGAGCCTATTTAGCACGGAGTCAGGGAGGCTGTGCACTCTGCAGGTCAAAGCTGAGAGCTCTGTGTGGCCGGCACTGCCAAAACTCAGCATACAGTGAGAGATTTGAGTTGTCTCGCTAGCTGAATGGTTATTAATCGGCAGCACGCGTGTATCTCCTCGGCTTTGTAATCACATCTCTGAGAAGTGGTGTAACATTCTGTGCTGAATAATACGTGTACGAAGTGAGGGCAAGTGGTTTGTTCTTGCTTGAAAGCTCTCCCTGGTGCAAGGAGAGATTTGGTATCTTCCGCCGGACACAAAGAGCCATTCCCAACCATGCGGGCAGGAGCGAGGAGGTTGGGCTTGGGGTGTTCCACGTGCAGTTCGCTTCATTATCTAGATACTGTGACTTTTACTAAATTAAATTTAAGTTGGAAACACGGCCCTGGCAAAGTTTCCAGAGCAGTAAAACATTGTCAGAGATAGGAACAGAGCGTTTAATCCATCAGAACTGGACCAGCTGCAGTTTTGTCGGCGGCCGACAGGAGCTGGTCCCAGAAAAACACTCAAAATCAAGATAAAAAGTGGTATAGGGAACTGCTGAAATCAGGGGAAACTGTCGGCTCAGTTAGGCATTCGTATTTTCCATGCCCATAGTTATTAAAAGTTTTGCAGTGCAATCTTATGGGAAATGGATTGATAACAGATATATTGGCATTTTGTCTCCTGCTTACTATCCTAATATTATATTATTGCAGCAGTAAATCCTTCAAATAGAACAGGACACATTCCCCAGGCATTCAGTCACTGCAGTCCTACACTTCTGTCTGTCTGAAACATGAGGGGCACCAGAAAATCCTTCTGCAATTGTCAGGACAGTTTGGACCCAGTTTGCCCCGGCAGATCTGGCATCGCCAGGTGCTGCCTCTGTCCCCACAACTGACTGGCAGAAGGTCTGTGTGTGGCTGCTACTAGAGTGTGTTGTGCTGAGAAGGCCTCCAGCATGGCTTGTTTGTAGGTTTTGGATGCACGTTGTCCCCCTGATTACTTCCTACTTCTATACCCTACAGTTTGCAGACAGTACCGAAATGACGGGGATAATTTATATGCTGGAGGGCAGAGCTGTGGCTGTTCAGGGGTAACTTGAGAAGCTGGAGAAATTAACTGAGAATACTCTCATGAAACTCAACAAACATAAACATGAAGTCCTGTACCTAGCATGGAACAACCCCACACAGCAAGACAGGTAGAGGTCAAGCAGACACACAATGGTTTGGCATAAAAGGATCTGAAGTCTTGATGAACCAAATGTGGGACATGAGGCAGCTGTGTGCCCTGCAGCAAAGGCAGCCAGCTCCACACTGAGCTGTGTGAGCACGAAGCAGAGGTAGTAGACTGTGGGATATGTGAGTGTGCCTGGAGCACTGCCTCCACTTTTGGACTCTACATGAATAAACTGGATTGAGTTCAAAGGAGGCCACAGAGATGGTGAGAGGGTTAAAGCAGATGGTGCATAGGGAGAGACCGAGAGCTGGACTTGCTCAGCATAGAGAAGGGAAGGCTTCCAGGAAGGGGGGTTCCAAGGGGGCAGATAGAGTCAGACTCTTCAGTGGTACACAACAATAGGCAATAGACACCAGATGGAACACAGGAAATTCAAATTAGGTAGTGGGAAAACCTTTTCATCAGTGAGGCAGAAGAGGGTCCTGATACTGCAACTTTCCCAGGGAGGTTGTAGAGTCTTCGTCCTTACAGATTTTCAAGATCCAGATTATGGTCAAAACATGAGCAACTTGCTGTAGTTGACTCTCCTCTGAACAGCTCGTTAACAAGAAGATCTCCAGAAGTCCCTTCCAACCTAAATTAGTCTACAGTTCTAGGGCACTGTCCAGGCTAACTGATGTGCTGGTCTGCTCAAGCCTGTGCTCCAGAGCAGTAGTTGCAGTTTAGGTTCTTTGAGCTGACCACTAAAGAGAAGCCTTTCACTCTTTATTGAGACTTTAGAGAGATTATTCAGCTAAACAGATGTGCAATGTTGGATTGTGGGAATGTGGTCCTTAATTAACTGAAGCCTTATGACACAAATACAGCTGTGAACATCTGCTATAATGCTAGATCTACTTTTTCCTGGAAATTCCCAATCCTGAATATTTTTTGTCTCTTACAAAGTATACTTTGTATACTTATTTTCTCAGCTTTTCAAAAGCCTCAGCTAAATATTTTTAGTATTGCAAAAGAATTAAACACATGTTCATCTCGATACAGACAATATTGGTGAAACCAAAGCATTTGTATTACATACCATCTTCAGACAAAATTCAGAAGTGTGACATACTATGTTTTTCACTGAGATTTTCTGTCTGCTGCTTGTTTTCATTGTCCCAGTAATTTGTTGCATGCAGAATTACATGATTATCATGAATAGCTGCTTAGGATTTCCTAGCATCCTCTTATCAAACTATCTCAATATCTCTTAATAAGTATTTTTAGTTACCTGTCATGAAACTACTCATGTATCAGTGCATAAGCTATCTGCAGGCCAGTCCACATTGCTAATTAGCTGGACACTGGTCCAGAAGCTTTCTTATCCTATGTTCATTTATACCTCAGCCCCTAAACCTAGATTATAGTATAACCTCCCACTGTGATATAGACTGTTCTCTAACTCCATGATCACTATCCAGTGAGCTTGTTAAAAAAGAATGATTTTTTTTCCGTAAGAGCCATTTATCTGAGAGTATTTGTCCTTCCTGCTGAAGAGAATAGTCAAAGTTTAGAACTTCCAAGTACCTAAAGCTACCTAAAGCTAGAGTTGCAAAACAAATGCATTTTAAAACCTCATCCTTGCACTGCCCTGCATGACAGCATTTCAATCTGTCATGACAGAGCTGTGCTTTTCAGTACCTACTTGCAGGATCAGGCCACAAGGCTATACAAATTATTCTTCTGCTCACATTCAGCTTGATCTGAAATGAATAGAGCTTAGCATGTTCTGCTCAAAACAAGAATCCTGTCTCCTGGAATATAGGTATATGCAGACTAAACAGAAAGAGGTGCATTATCTACAGAAACAATCTATATATCTGTTTATGTCCTAGCTCTGATTGTCTTGAAAAGCAGAAAATAATCTCTCTTGTCCATTAACTTTCAAACAGCAATGATTGCTTTTGAGTATTAAGGCATTTTATGTGCTAAGGATGTTCTTAGCAGTGTTTCATTATTCCAGAACGAAATTAGAAAATTATAGACTATAAAGACCTGTTAGGTCTTTCTGCCATTTCCCACTGATAAAAGGTACAGGATGGAGTAAAATAACAGCTTCACATGTCATCTCTTCATTCTAGATAGAATTGATTGTAACACAGAAATTTTCTGCTTAAGGTTATCCAACAGGCAAACGCTGAATGTACAAGAAGTGAAAGGATTTCTGAACTCTTCAGAGACATTTTCTTCGTAAAAGTGAACTCTTTATTGGAGTATTTGACATACACAGGGAAGAAGGTGTTAATCTGTTCACATCCAAGGCACAGTCTGCAGGCTGCTCATAATTGCTGCCCCATAAATGTGCCTGTCATGCCTCCTTAGTCTTTAAATATCCAAACTCAAAATAGATGTCTGTGCAACATGTTGAGCCCAGCACTATTGTTTTGTGAGGCAGTATTATTCATTTAGCTTCAGCCAGCTGCTCTCTATATTCAGCCTGGAGGAACAGACTGGAATTTGTAACCAGACAGGCAGGCTGGGAAGCTATAACTTATTCCTTGGGCTGATAAACCAGTGCATCTAAAGTACAGTAAACAAACGCCCACTGGAAACCCATTCCAGTGCTGTGTCTCCACCTTTCCCCCTGCCACAAATAGCAGTGATCACAAGGGAACCTGCCTTCATAAACAAATACCCTAGACCTTAATTCTAGTATCAGCTGCATGACATAGTGTTGCTGGTATGTTAAACACGGCACATAAGAGCAGGATACACTGTTAGGTCACACATGGCAATATAAAGTACTAGGTAAGATCTATGCCTTCTGCTGGGTGTGGACCTGGAGCAGGTCACTTATTTGTAACTACATTGCCCTCTACTGACAGATGCACAAAGAGGTTGAGACCTTAATTCTGCTAAACTAAACTCGAGGAGAGGCTGTCCTGCCACTTGTGGTGAGGCAGAAGCACGAGGTGGTGTCAATGGCCCAGCCTGGCAGGACATACCAGTATTCATCTCCTTTGCTGGAGGCACCAGTTATTCTAGTCCCAAAGATGCGTACTTGGCCATGAATTGATGCTTTCCACGGAGAGAGTCTCTTTCTTTTCCTTTTTTTTTGGAAAACAAATAAACAATTGTCTGGGATGTTTTCTCTGCATTCTTCAACCTTCTGTGGACATTGGAAGCAACCATGTGCATAATACAGCTGCAGGCAAACAATCATTACGAGTGGGAGTGCCTCCAGCCCTTCTGCAGCACCCTGCAGCTGTGAGGAGCCTCAGCACAGGCACATACATCCTCTTTGCCATTGTTACTGCTGCTTGAGAAATGGGAATCTTCACAGGGCTTCACAGGGATAAACTGGGGAGGTCTGCCTCTGTTCCTACAAGAAATGTCTAAGCAATGGATGACTTCTAGCCAGCAGTTCTCAGTTGTTAGTTGTGACCCTGTGATTGCCTGTAGGAGTAGCCAAGGCTGACAGAGCAGCAGGCTAAGTGAGCACAATCTTGACTTCAGCTGTACATCACAAGCTCTCATTTGGCTTGTTTCTGGCCTTCAGCAGAAGCCATGCTGTCTGCTCCTTGTAACAGGCTCTCACTCTCCGTATGTCTTTGAATCGTCTCCAGCAACATGTGGGTAGCAGAGGAGATGGCGTTCATCTGTGGAGCTGCAGTTCAAAAGGCTGAGGGTTGGCACATCAGATTAAAAAGTCTGTGAACTCATGTTCTAAGACAACGGTATATTTTACTAAGGTATTTCCCTTTCTCTGGCCTCTGTTTAGTTGAGATGGCAGGAAAGGCTTTAAAAAGGCAAATACAATTCCTCAGCTATGATAGCATGGGGAGTTATACTGTATTTTTTCAATTAGAAATTCATACAGTCAAGACTCATTTATATATGTACATTAATGTAAGGAGAAATCTCAGGTGTCATGTATTTTCCCAAGGGAAATTTCCATTATTGCCTTTGCCATAACAATTCAAACAATACAAACTTTTTGTCCATGCTATGCAATTTTTCTTGTTTCAAAAGATACTGTTTCATAGGAAGAGAAACCAACAGAAGAAACATGTAGTTTGCATGAGAAAATATGTATACATGAACATGTGTGAAAAGAGCGTATACAGTATACGTGTATGTGTGTGTGTCCCTTTACAACAGGATGCATATGATTAAAATCAACACAGTTGCTTCAGGCCCAAAACATTTTCTTCCAGTCACTGGTGGATTTGAAATGTTTTCAAAAACTCTGAAAACAAAACAAGTGGGAACATCTGGGAAGCTGATGGGCTGTGGTGTGTGTGGGACGGGGTGAGTTCAGAGGAAGGAAACCAGCCATTGATCAGCTCACCATCAGGTGTCATCTCCATCACTGTAAATGCTGGCGTGGAGGGAAGCTGAACACGGGAAGGAACTGAGCAGCAAACAAGCCATGCATGAAGCCCTGGAATAAAAAGTGTAAAAACAATGAAGCTTAGGTAATGGAGAACTCCTGCCATGTAGGAAGAGGAACAGGCTACAACTCATTCCAGCCCAATCACTACAGGACAAGCATGTAAATCATCTGAGTGTGTGCATGAGGTGCTATTTATAGCTTCTAGTTGAAGTGCTTATTTATTGTTGTATTTATGCAGAAGGAAACCCACTAGGTACAGGAAAGACTCCACTCCAAGTCTCCGGTGTTTCCTGCAAATTTCATATATACACTTTCCCCAGCTTTGTTTATGTTCGTGTTCTTTATTTTAAAAAGCATATGAACCAAGGATGCAGTATTGATAAATGTTTATTGATACCAGTACGATCCCCTCACACAGAGCTCTCCAAAGGTGGCGTGGGGGACCCCCAGTCTGATGGGCATGTGCATCTCCTGCCAGGTCTTCCATTATCTCCTCCCTCAAGGGCACAGGAAGGGCTGCAGGATGAAACGCTCCAGGCTCGTCTTTACAAGAGAAATCAATCAGTAGCAGGCAGAGGGCTCAGTGGGCTCTGGGCTGCTGGAGGCCTGGAGGAGGATGTGGCAGGTGAGCAGGAGGGCATGGTGACGGCCAGCACTGCCTTTGTCTGGGGACTTTGTACGGCTCAGCTGCTCCTCACTAAATGCTCCAGGCCAACGAAACATGTTACTCCAGCGGCCCGAGGAACCTGCCTGAGGAGAGCAGCCCAGCAGCTGTGCTTTCCCCCCAGGACTGCTTCTCCTCTGCCACCACTGCTTTGCCAGGAGCGCTGGTATAGGGAACAGCATGGAGCCCCGGGCACCTCGGCCCAGCACAGCGACTCTCGGGCCTTGCCTGCCTGTTCTCCCCAAGGGCTTGGGAAGGCTAAAGATGCATTCCTAAATCTCCAGCCCTACAGTGCTGACAGGTTTGGTTAGCTCCCGGAGACTGCTCCTCTGCCCTTTCTGTCAGTGGGAACCCTCCCACCCAGTAATGGCGATAGAGAAATAGGATTGCTTATGGGGCAGATCTGTTTACACTGACACTGGTCACAGAATGAGATGTGACACTGGCTGGTGGTTCCTGCTTCTCCTCCTGTGCCAGCTGGCTCCCCAAGGGCAAATTTCTGTCCTGCCCAACTGCTGCAGCTTAGCAGGGTCTTCATCTGGTGGGCTGGAGATCTCCTGCCCAGCAAGGTGCTGTCATAACTTGAGTAATGTTGTCCTGATTTGATAAGAGGGAAGCAGAGGCGGAAAGATAGGGCTATAGGAACTGTCCTCCCCATTTGCATGCCCATGTAATCTCATTTTGGTGTCAGCCTTACTGTGACCATCCAGCTCTCCTTTTCTGGGGATTTCTGTTTAACCCTTTCCTGAAATATCAGCTTCATTTCTGTCCCTTGAGAAGGCATGACATGGATCTCAGCTGTTGGCTGAAGGTGTCAGTAGTCCCCACTAACATCAAGGAGGCAATACTATTCAGTTCCTTACTAAACAAACATTTAATACATCATAAAAGACCCACAATAAGTACTGTTTAGAATACCAGTGCTTTAGTTTTAAACAAACCCATTCAAGCAGTAAATCCATTGGCTTCTCCCATAGAAAATTTCCCCTTTGTTACCATTATACATACTTGTAGTGCAAGGTCACACCATGAAACTTACACTTCTGTATTTCAGTACACACTTAGAAACATAGATCTCTCTGAACGTCTTTCTGAGATAATTTTCTGTCTTTGTAGTTTAATCATAATTTGTAGTGTAGACCTGAATTCTTTAGATTCGGAAAAGTATCATCTTATTTGTTCTCTGAACACTTCAAAACACTTTAGCAAGCAGTCTGGATATCTTCATACCTAGCAATATTTTGCTGCTATGACTTGACCAGCCTCTTCAGCTGCAGTGAAATTGCTCTGAAGTTCTGCTTTGTACCTACGCCAATATGAAATCATTTGGCCAATTAGTGCACACACCTAAATTTAATTTCTATATTTAAAACCCCTCTCTAGGCTGAGTCCTGGCTGACTCAGCAGAGCCATGGTCAATGGAGAGAAGAGTCATTTACCTGGTTAGTTTTTTGAGCTGTGTCAACTTCATTAGAAGTTGGGGACTTTCTTTACTTGGATTCTTCTGGCTGAATTGTCCTGCATGCCATGTAGTTAAACAAAAATGCATCATAATTTTCATAGGATGTTGGGATTTACGGTTGGCCTGGAGACCGTGAGGATGAGGTAGATATTGACCTCGACGAGATTATTGTGTATCCTTGAAGCTACTGGAAAGTTTTGAGTTGGCAGAAGATCATAAGAAGGAGAAAGAAGAAAACGCTGAAGCTGAAGCCTTGCAGATGATGTAATGGTCATCCAATAAGATTAATAAAAACAACTTGTTGTCCAATAGGTGTTAGATGCATATGCTTAAGATTGATATATCAAAGAGTGCTTGTAGACAATAGAAGGAGCTTAGCTCACAATCAAGAAGCTTTTGCAGAAGATATATGTGCTGCATGTCCCGTCTCAACAAGTGACAATATGGTTTCTCTCCCTTTCTTTGATTTTTCCATCACAACCTCAAGTGTGAGGAAGGTGGATTGTTGGTCCAGTTCTAGAGTCATAGAATGATGTAAATTGGAAATCACCTTGAGAGAGCTCACTCAAACCCCACTCAGAGCAGATAACATCCAACTAGTAAAAACCTGCTTAGAAACACTCTTTTCATGCCCAATTTCCCCTTCTGACAGTTTAGAAGAGGGTTCACTACAACGGGTAGAGGAAATCAGCCACTCTTAGCTTTCCTTTCCATCCTTTTTTTGCCCACAAATGCCAAGGCAAGATGCTTTTTTAATACCTTGGCAGCAAGGAAGAGGAAGCATTTAGCCCAGGTGCTATATTCTGTGTACATGATTTTAAATCATTTGCATTAATAATGTCATGATAATAAAGTGCAAAGAAGAAATTTGATCTGCTTTGCTCTCCCCTGAAGGGAATGCATTTCTCTCTCTGCTGAGTGCACCTCCCAGCATCTCACAAACATATGGTCTCTTAAGTATAAGTGATGCTCACCTGCTTTATTGTCTTTAGCAGGAAGGAACTAAATATATAACAGATGCTCAAGTACCTTGAAATGAATGTATTGTGCAAACAGAACTGTCATCACAACCCTTGCAGTCACATTTTTCACCTGTTGTATGCTTGTTTATCTGTAGCTTGTTTTGACAACGTGTTAGATTTTTTATAGATGCTTGGAGAACTCCCAGTTTCAGAGCAGGGAAGTGTCTTATGTCCTAGTAGGTGGTATTCGCATATCTAGACTATTAAATTTCTGCTTAAAGAGTAAGTAAATGTATTACACTGTCCCCCTACTGTTTTGTTGGGGTTTTTAATTGTGCCAAATTCATACTTGGTAACAGACAGTTTGGCAGAAAATGGTGTCTAATCTTCAGACAGCAGAAGATTTAGTTCTTTTTTGGTTTTGCTTGGAATGGATCCAAATATGAAATCTGGACCTGAATTTGAATTCCTTGCGTTTCAGATATTTTCAGATCGGGTTTAGACCGTCACAAAACACAAACCAAAATATTTATTCTGGCTCCTGACTCAGGGCTTTTTTTTTTTTTTAATTTCTTCTCTCCCCATCATTTTCAGCAAATAGTGTTTGGATGAATATTTTACCTGCTCTTACATTGCTCTTTGCTTAACTGAAGTTGTGTCATGTTAGAAAGTGAGCAAAGTCCTCAGCCCAGGGGCTTCAGCAGGTCTTGCATGCAATGTTTTATTAAATATCTAATCTTTGTAACAGAAGAAGAGGAAGGTTCCCCCAGCCATTAGGGCCATGATTTTTATGCTTCTGTCTCTTAGGTGATTTGTACTACAACCCTTTTGATGCAGAGATGTAAGCAGTTGCCACCTGTGTCATTCTGTGTGCCATTTTCCAAGGTCTATACCATTGCTGGGATGGCAGTATAAGAGCAGGAGCCATCCTCTCCTCATCTTTCCATGGTTGCCTTTTGTTCATTTTTTACCTGTCCCAGGGTTTTTCTTGTGGAAACAAAGAGATAGGGAGATTTTTTTTTCTCTGTAGATGTATAAAGCTGTGATGGAAATGATGGCAAATTTGCTCTGTTTGAGTGTGTGCTTGTTGCATTGTTGAATTTGAATACGAAGGGTATGAAACACAAGAAAGCCTCAAGCCAAAGCTGTGTCTAAGTGATGAACTCCGGAATATTTTGTGCTGCCAAGGATTTCTAGGATATGTCCAGTGGGGTGTTGAGCTGCTCCATAACTCACACGCAGGGCAAGTGGGGATTGTCTCCTTGCAGCCCCTGCTTCAGGGCTCCCTGTGCTCAGGCAGGCCTGGGTGTCTGGTGAGGTTCTTTAACCATTGGGCAAAGAGCCTAAATTTTAATTTGATGTGAAACAAACAAATCAGAACTTAGATCCTGGAAGTTTCTCTGCTTAAAGTAAAAAGACTGTGCCTGGGTTTGATTGATTTATTCATTTTTTTTAATAGTTTAAGAATATCTCTCTTCAGTTTTTTTCTTTATAGCCTAATTAAAGTTAAGGCACTCTGAACCTCTCATGATTTGGAAGAATACATGGCATCTTGCTGCACTGATATGTCCAGCAAGCAGAGGTGTTCTCTTCTTCACTGTAAGACCAGAACTGTAGAAAATTTGGAACATACACAAAGCACATTATGTTCTGGCAGAATACAATTTCAGTGGGTGTTTATGAATTCAAGTAACAATGACCGAAGTTAATTTGACCCTCATGCTTACCTACAATCTCCTGCATTTTTGCAAATGTAGGTTTTTGGGGCTATTGTTTAAATTAACGCTAAAATTGACAAACACAAGTTTGAATACCAGCAAAAATATACCCAAATGCAACTAACTCTCTGCTAAACCTGAGGAGATACAACTTACAAGTTCTTTGCTGTCTTGGCTTGCTGCAACCTACTGGCTGCAGAATAATTTTGTAAACAAGGAGTAAGTTTGCTCTTGCAGCACCAGAAAGGGTTTCGTAGCAGAGCTTGGCCAATGCACTGCATAGCATCCTCTTGTGGGATCTGGCCCTTCTGCTCCACTCCCTTCAGACAGAGTAGTGCAATCATCATTGTCATTTCAGACCTGGGGACTGATTTTTCAATGATAACATATCTAATTTTTAAAATCCATTATGGTGCACCTGCAGATGTCAGTATAGCCTAAAAAATATATCCTTAAAAACAGGGCTCCTAATTAGTGACTGTTAAGCCATTCACACAAAGCTCATGACTTCACTCAAGGCTAGGGGTTTTTGTAAAGGAAAAGGCTCCTGCAGTAAGTGCCCATATGTTTCAGTCCACAAAATCAAGACAATTGAAAGGAGACAAAAGGAGCAGAGACTAGAGAAAGTGGCTTGCACAGCACAGGTAAGAATGGGTTGGGGCTTTCTAATTTGTGCAGCAGTGGCTGTGGTTCTGAAAAGCACAGGCTTTATCACTGCACATAGGATTTCTCTTTTGGCCATATTTCTAATAGGAACACCAGCTGAAATAGTGTTTTAGGACATGTTGTTTCCTTTTAAAACCCCTGCCCAGCTGTTCAACCTGTACTGTCAGACCAATGCAATATTTGAAGATAAAATAATTTTGCATTAACTCTATGTGTTTGCAGAAGGTTAAAAGTGTGCCTTTGGGTGAGAAGCTGGAGCCTTTTTATTTCATATGGTTTTTGCCTTGGAGAAAGAGGCAATTACACAGGTCAGATTTCCTGCTACATTCTGAATTTTTAGAATAATAATGAAGATGGAATAGTTATTACTAATTTGTAACTCATGAAGTTAATCCTCTGTGCTCAAGGCCACTGCCTGCCTTGTGAGCTGTTGTCTGTGTATCATAAATGCTCCTTTTACAATCAGCACGTGAACAAATTGTGGATGGATGTGCAATAAAATCACTAACCACAGCAGTTCAGTGGAGGACAGAGGAAATAGCACTGCCAGGTGTTGGGGAGAAGAGGGTGACTGCAATGGCCACATGGAAATGTGGTCAGGATGGCTGTAATGTGTATCTTGCAGGATGGAGGTGGCAGTGGCACTGCACTGGCTGTGAGGCCGGAGGAGTGAGATTCAACTCTCTGCCAACACAGCAGCCTTGCTGCTGCTGGGGAGGGCAGAGCGCTTTGCAGGAGGGTTGTGGGGGCATTTGCTGGGTTCCTCATGCAGGCACAGAAATGAGTCCCCAGCTGAGCTGAGTTAACTCTGTAATGTAAAGTAAAGCTACATGCAGCCTATCCGAGGTAACCTTCCCTGGAACTGAGCAGCAGATGAATTTCAAATAACTTTCCTATAAGAGACTTCACACTAAGCCTTTTAGGAGCCTGGCTTATAGCAAAAACCATGGGGATATAACACAGCAGCAAACAGCCTGTGCAAAGAGCTGAGACAACTCAAGTGTGGTGTCTCTGGAGATTAATCAGAGGAAAAACAGCATATCTGACTGAGCCTATGCCTGGACATGTGTGCCTGTGTATGTGTGCTACTTTTCCCCTTTCCCCAGAAAAACAAGGGAGTTTTTTGTTTGGTTTTGTTTGTTTATTTGTTTAAAGGTTGGAGTGTTGTAAAAATCAGTGTCAGCTAGTACTTCACTCCTGCCAGCAGCCTGCACACCAGTATATAATCTTTGTGCCCGTGAAAATCAGTGCAGGGATGCCTGGCAAGGGTTTGCCTCATGCATTGGCTCTATCCTGTGCCAGTTGTCTGTTGTTGGCTAAATAGGACCCCATGAAAATATGTGACTAACAAGTGCCTTCATGTCCTATTTATAGGAGTTTGTGTCACGAGCCCTGGACTGAGTTTGCCTGAGGCTTTTTCCGGGGCAGATATTGCAAGTACTTGGTCAGGGTTTAAAACTATGCCAAGAGATGTCTAGGCAGGTGCAAACACAGACAAAATGGGCCCACACAAACCTAGAAGGTGATTCCAGGAGAATAGGATGTGGGTGCGACTTCTTTTCCAGGTGTGTGCAGTGGTGCATGCTCATGAGTGTAATACCCCAGTGGTAGCTAAAGTGAACCCAACAGCGGCATGCACTGGGAGGAGTGATGCTCCCAGATGTGTTTGCTAAACTGGTAGTATGCATTGCACCACCATCTGCTGTAGCCTTGCAGAGTTCAATGCCTATGTGTTGATTATCTTATCCCTTTAATCTGTGTGTTTTAATCCAATAAACCAGTATAAGCAGGAGCCAAAGACAGAGAAGGAGTGAAACAAAAGCTGTTTATTCTACCCAAAACAGTCACATTGAGCAGTTTAAAGCTGACAGCATGATGGTGAAAAACCAGCCTCTTTGGCTTAGAGCAAACTCTCAGAGCTAAACAGAGCTGACAGAAGTACCCCCAGACTGGGCCTGTTTTCTGCTTTAGTCATCACCTTTTCATAGGGTAAAGAACAAGGACTTTGCAGTTCCTCTTGCTAATGTCTCTCCCTCAATGTGGGAGGATAGCAGCCCCTGCTGCTCTCAGACTGAGTTGAAAAGTAGAGGAATTACCGTAGAAACAAGAATGTAAGTATGTTTTGTCTTGCTGGTCTACTTCAGATCTCCTGGCTTTGTATATAAGTAACACCAAGGTATGCACCAAACTCAGGTCATAGCTTAAGCCTCAGATCTAGATAGAAAATCAACCCCTCTCTCTCCTAAGACCCACTGCATTAGCACTCAAACTGCTTTTGTCAAGAGCTTCTAAGGTTGTGGCAAACTGGAGACCCACAGCTTCTTGTGTCGGGGGTTGGGGCAGCAAAGGACAGGGTGACAGGGAAGGCTGAAACACCAGCTGCATGATGCTCTAAAATGATCATTTTCCCCTCCTGAGCCCCAGCCAAGCAGCCAGGGCTGCACCTGCAGCAGAAACAACAGCTTTTGAGGAGCCATCTCCAATTTATCCCTTGGGATAACCTGTGTCTGAGTTGCCCAGTGGCCTACAAATGGTGGCCAGTAGTAGATGCTGAAAGGAGGAATGTGGTGGATCCGTCTATACTTTAAGTACTCCTTACTCATTCTTACCCATTACTCCAGTGATGCCCTCAGTAAATTTCAGTTAAGGGACAGGCCCTGAAATCATCTTTTTTTTCTGCCAAGCAACACCATTTAATGAACACCAGCAATGCTTGAAAGTCAGGTTTTGCTGGAAGTGCAGCAAACTAAAGGCAAAAGGGTGCTAAGCTGTTGCATAACCTTGTGTGCCTGGTGATGGTTGTGTGATGCTGAGCTGCCTCATCCCACCTGCTCTCTGGTGGTTCAGGTCCTGCCTGAGCCTCTGGCAGGTTTAGATCCTACTGCTCTTGCAGGCCAGCCTTCAACCAGCAGCACTGCAGGCAAGTGAGAGTGAGAGTCCCAGTGAAGCACTTCCCAGCATGGGAAAAATGTGCAAAAGAGGAATTTCAGCTGAAGTGCTTTCTTCCTATTGGGTTTCCAAGTAACAGATGTTTTCCTCTGACATTTCACAAAACTTTTTCTGGGAGGTTTTCATTGCTTTCAAGACAGTTTCCAGTTAAGGGAAACTTATAAAATTGCCTCCTGTTTAGCACCTGTTTAACATCAAGGCAAAGTGGAACTCACGAAGCCTGTGCTAGTACTAAATGAATGCTCTCTAATCATGTCACTTCCAGTTTCAGCTCCTGACATACTGTAAACCAGGACTCAGCAGCATCTTTGATCTCAGATAGGGAGGAGGGGAGTGTAAGGATGTGCAAATATGGAGACTTGCAGGAGGATGAATTTGCTGCAGTAAGTGTTCTGGCTGTACCAGTCTGTGTCTTTAGCAACAGTTAGTCTGAAGTTTTGGAGGAATTTTGTAGTAGGTAATTAGAGAATAATCTTACTAAGCCTTGTCACTCAAAACATTTACATCTTGAAATATATAGACTTAAATACCACTAATGAAGTGGCCTTTTATTTCTTTAATGATACAAATATACAGCATGTTAACTTGAACATTTTTGGCACAGCAAGACTGCAACTTTGTGGGTTAAACTGTAAGGAAGAGAAAAACACTATGTTTTCAAAGTACAGTACTGGCATGAGAGCAAAATGGTGCTGTAATTTCTGTAGTCTGCTTTGTGCTCCACTAGTGCCTATTGACCCTTCCCAGCTCCCTTTGGCTTTTGCCTTTTTTCTTCTTTGTTATCAGCTCTTGCCCACTATGATCTCTCTCTATTGCTGCATCATAGGTATTAATTTCTAAGGGAAAACCTCTCAAAGCCTTTCTTTAGAAACCTGTGTTTGAAGAGATTTCTTTTGCACCAAGGTAGTTTCAAAAATCACCAGCATGTAGAAGACTAAACCATTCTTTGGACAGCTCATGTCATTTTCTTTGGACATGTTAATTTTCTTTTGAAGTTGTTGAATCCATAACCTGACTGCACATCTTTGCCCCCTTGCCCAATGCTAAATTCTTTCCCGAGGATAGGGTTTGTGTAAATGTAGTGGGCAGTTTGCAGTGTCAAATCACAGTCAATGCAAAATTTCGTGGCTTTTGTATTGCCTTTATGCTGACACTTTAATTTTATAAACCAGCTATAGGTGATAGGATGCTCCATGGATGTCTTTCTAGGGAGCCATTCTTCAGATCCTTCCAAAAAGCCTGAAAGAGGCAACGTGAGAATTACGAAAGTCCCACATCTTTGTGTGTAAGGATTGTAGAGTTGGGTTTGTTTGCAAATTCACCCCATGCCTCAATACATGAGGAGACTAAAAAACACAGGATTCAAATCCAACCATGCAACCATGCTGAGGTTCCCAGAGAGCTCCAGCCTGCAAACACCAGTGATGTCTTGCTCAGCTGGGAACTGAAAAATTTGGTGTTCTGCATACTTGGTCACAAGGCACTTAGAGAGTTCTCTGACAACCTGCCACATTTAGACACAGTAAGGTGAGCTGAGGATAGCTTAAGCTAAATTTCCATTTTTCTCTCCCCTTATTTAGTGTAGTCTTAACTTTGTTAATTACTTTCTTTGGCTTGGCATATTACTGTGAGCTGCACCATGCTGGGATGACATTATAATATTAATCTCAGTGAAAGACCAACTTAGGGCTTTGTGTGTTTTCTGAGATGTTTTCAACATCTGTTAACAATTTAGGCATGAATGTTCACTTTGCTTTGTCAGTGAGTACAACCACAATTCCAGTAGTCAATAAGCTTGAGATGGGCAAGGAGCAAACAGGAGACGTATCATCTGCCAGCCACCAAAGAAGCCCCAGCCAGTTGGGTTTCATTCCCCTCTGTTCCTGCCTCTTCTCAAGAACCTAAAGCCTAAGTGCAATGCCACTCCTTGCAGCACCCAGTCTTTAGCCATTTGGAATGTGAAAGCCCTTGTTTAGCTCTGCTTTCCCCATGATAGGCATGTGCCTGTCATAGAAAAGGATAATTCAGGGTGGGTTGCACAACTGGGCACCCAGGAGGTATATTGCTTGGCGCTATGGGTCCTGCCATTTTGGGGCTTCATTGTGATGACTTGCTCCAGTAGTCACTGAGGGTGAGCTGAGACAAAAGGGGTTTTTTTCAGACCTGGCCAAAGGATGACAGGATGGCCACAGCACTGTGCTGCCTGTAGGAGTAGCACTCATTGAAGAAGTGCAGTTTGAATGATAATTCTCCCTGTCGTGGGTGGTTGCTGTTGCCCCCCTGAACCCTGGTCTGTCCCAGGCCAGAGAAATGGCTAAGCTTTCCTGTCAAAGTGCCTCAATCCCAGAAGAAGGGCACTATGGTTATCTAGAGGGATAAAGAGCAGAGATGCTGGGATGTGTGACAGCAGATGACTGCTGTCCCTGCAGCCGTGTCCATCACATGATCAGCAATTGGAAAGCATCCGTGGTGAGGGAGCCTACGGTACCTTCTACACGATTGCTCTAATGGTGAAGCCAGAGGAGAGAGAAGGGAGGTACTGACATGAAGTGCTTATTTGGTGGAAAAGGGGACTTTCAAACACTGACATGTTTTCTAATGTACTTCTTAGATTGCATTTCTGAGGAGTAGCAGGTGGAGAGGGAGTTGGCCAGATTTGGGTCTTCAGGTCAGATTATACAAAGCCACAGGTTCAGAGCATGTCAGGCTGAAATGTCATGAACTTCAATAAGGAAAAGTGCAAAATCCTTTACCTGAGGAGGAATGAAACTATACACCAGCATGCTACACACCTGGAGTGATGTGTCCATTTTTTCCTGGACTTCCCAGTACCAGATACATACATACATACATAAAACATACTGGAGAGAGTCTAATGAAAGGCTACAAAGATGATTAAGGGACTAGGGCATCTCCCCCATGAGGAAGCCCTGAGAGATCTGGCACTGTTCAGCCTGAGGAAGACAGGGCTCGGAGGGGAATGTTATTATGCATATAAATGCCTGAAGAGAGGGTGCAAAAAAGTTGACTCTTTTCAGTGGTGCCCAGCAACGGGACCAAAGGGAATGGGCATAGACCGAAGCACCAGAGGTTTCCTCTGAAAATGAGAAAGTATTTTTTCACTATGAAAGTGACCAAGCACTGACACAGGGTGCCTGAAGACGTGGTGGAGTCTCTATCCTTGGACAGTTCAAATGTCATCTGGACACAGCCCTGGGCACCCTCCTCTAGGTAACCCTGGCTGAGCAGGGGCATAGGACAGATGACGTCCAGAGGTCCCTCAACTCTGCAGTGATTCTGTGATTCTGACTTTTTTCGGCAGGGCAAATTTCCAGAGACCCTGTATAGCCATGGATGACAGGGATGTGATACTGACTGCTCATTTATGACACTGGGCTTCTGTAGCACTTCTGTGGCTCTTCAGCAACCTGTTACTGGAGTTACAGCACTGGCAGGAAAACTTTGTGATGGCCACTGACGTGTCCAGCATTTCCAGAGCAACTCAAGTTACATGTGTCAGCCCAGGGTCAGGCACAGGGCGGACACTGAGGAATGTCCCTCTGGGTCTGTGTGTTTTGGTGCAGCCTGTAATTTTTTGTTCCTTTCTAATTTTTGTAACAAGAAGAAGCAAACATGGAAAATCTTGTTTCAATGCCCAGTTTGTTGTAAAAGATCAGGAATGTCAAGGCTGTGTAGCTGCAGTTGTTTGGAGAGCTGTTAATGGCCTGGAGGAATCTGTGCTGGGTTAGAGGTTTGCCCTGCTTCTTCTCAAAGCTTTTCCTTCTGCTCACTGCTGGAATTAAAAAGAAAAAAATAGGAAAGGATGCTTATTAACAAGAAGCACAACGGGGTATGTTTTTTCCTTTGTATGTTTTCTAAAAGCAACCTTTTTTTTAGTTGTGTGACATTATTTCATGTGGCTCACAAGCATTCCTTTACCTGGCCTGGATGGCTCCTTTCCAGCCGCCTTGCACCTGGAGGCCATGGCTCCATCAGCCGCCTTCCTCTGGCTCAGCTCAGTCTGACACTTCATATGGCGGCTCGAACAGAGTTTTGTGCATTCTGATCCCTTTTTACAGGCTGATTTCTCCAGCAGCCGTGGTTTCTGTAAGCTATAAGAGCAACAGAGTGTCTTCCTCTCAACTGCAGACATTCTCTCTCTCATTCCCCACCCCGAGCTTCAGTCTGATGGGTTTGTCTCCTTTTTACCCCGTGTCCTAGTAATTTAACATTACAGACAATCCATGATAGAGCCCAGCCAAGATGAGTTTATGACAATTACACAAGCTTTTTCTATAAAGACATCGTCTGGCTCTTTTAAGCAACTCTGTTATTTGAACTAATGTGTAAACCTTGGCAATGCAGTGCAGAGTTAAAAATAATTAAACAATTATTTTGACAAACAATAAAGACATGCTCTTGACACTTTTGGTGATATGAATACGTTTCTTGATTTATACTTTAAATACAGCAAATATTAATTTCTCCAGTGGATCTATTACAGCAGGAATTTTCATTTTGTCTGTCTGCATAGCTTCAAGTGAGGTTGTTGAACCAAGCACCGAAATAAAGGGAACTCTAAGATTAAGGCTGATAAAATAACTTTAATTTGGTCCTTTGCCCCACAGTGCTTGTGCTCCACAAGGGGAGCTGTGGAAATCTCACTTAGCATCTCAAGGCCCCTCAGCGGGAGCATGTTCATTGCAAAGATATTTTAGCTGGCAAATTCCAGCTGGCATTTATTGACTATGTGCAGTCTGGAAGTTTGCAGAGACTCAAAAACTTGCCAAATTTGGTCAGGTTGCGCAGAAATTATAAAATCCCATCACTAACATGAGAATGATCTCTCAGCAAGTCTCTGAATTTCTGCCATGAACATTATATGTGCTAATGCTCCCTAACAAAGGTCTGTCACCTCAGGATCTTCCCCTGAGCTCCTTCTGAGGTTTCTCTGAGCACCTTCTGAGGTTTTATGAAGGCACGTCTCCAAGATTACAAACCAAAGCAGAAATCCCACATAGCAAACCTCATCAAACCTTTCTGCCTTTGATGGTTTTATAATCCACTGGAAAATGATCTTGTATTAAAGGATTTTGGACTGCTTGAACTGCTTATAGTGATAAATACTGTGGCAGGGGAAGACGAGTGATTGTTGCTGAACGATGGAAAACATAGAATACAAGGTGAGTAAGAAGAAATTAAAGGAGGTGGAGAAAAGAGAGAATTATTAAAAACAACTAAAGGTAAAGGGAAATGGTAGCCTTTTCCATGTATGAGGAAACCCCAAACGTGTGCCAATGGCTGAGCTTGGATGAAACATCTCTAAGCACCTCACCTAGCTATGTCCTGCTCCTGGGTTCTGGACACTCACTGCTAGTGCCAGGTGCCGTGACCTTAAAGCAGTATTTACACCCTCTGGTGCAAAGCTTGTTGCAAGCCCCGTGTGTGAGCAAAAGCTGCTTTTAATCACCTTTTAAGCAGAGAGTTGTTCCTTGGCCCAAGCTGGGTACTTCCTCTGTGAGGGTGAGCTGGGATGTAGAGAAGATGCTCTGTGAGTGAGACTTGTACATGCTTCACAAGCATGGCCTGTTCCTCTGGCATACACTTTTTTTTCTTCCTTGCTCTTTTGGCTTGTCACATTCAGCAGTACACAGGTCTCACTTCCTCTTCTTCCCCTCCCTGCAAGCTGCTATAATTTTGTTGTGCCATCAAATACCCCTATGAAAACTAAGTGGAAGATGGTGTTGTGCTGACCAGAGCAGTGCGAGCTACATTAACAAAGTATTTTCTTTCTGAAAGAGTCTGAGCAGCACTAGTCAAGCTAGCTGGTTGTTTATGACCTTAATGAATCTGTACCTCAGGATAGGAAGGCTGCATGTGAAGCTTAATTAAGATTTGCAAAGGACTTTCTGCCCCCAAGTCTCCCGAGCTGCTGGTGCCACATCGGAGGGATGGTGCAGCCTCACTGCTGACCACAGACAATGGAGTTGCCGAGGGCGACACCCATAAGGCAGCGGCGTCGGCAGCACTGACACGCTCAAGAGCATCCTCACGGGGCTGTAAATGTGTTAACATCAGCGCTGAGGCTGCAGACAAGGTAACCAGTCCAACACAAACCTCTTGGCACAAGCCAAGGGCAACTTTCAGAAGAGAAGGTGTCGTCTGTGCATTGCTTTATGCACTTGCCAAAGGGAGGAAGGGGAAAATTTTTTGAACTTTCTCTACTTTCCGTGTTTGCTCTGTGAATGGATAAATATTTCACATTAACTATGTCATTCTGTCAATTTTTGTCATAAAAGTGCCGTCTCCAAATTGTAGAGCCTGTGAGTTATAGCGGTAAACGCTGCATTGCCTTGACCTTTTGAAATGTCTCCAGCATGACTGGCTGCCTGTCCTCCCCTTCCCCCAGAGGTCAGGCAGGTTGTAAATACAGGCGAAATAGAATAGCCAGATAATCAAATTGAACCTATTTCACTGCAGTGCAGTGCAATCACAGCACAGTGAAATTCCATCAGCGTCGGAGGCTGCATTTTGAGTGCCACGGCAATCACTTTGTAACTGTCCAGGCAACCCAAGCAGCAGTGTTTGCCATCTGCGACAGTGTGGGCTCTGCATTTTTAAGCCTCCTTTAGCAAAGGAAAAAAGAAATCCCAAAGCCACATAAAAAAAAATGGATAGTCTGACATTTTACAAAAACACATCATCTGAAAAAAATTACCTCGACATATAGGATGATTGATAACTTATATTTGCCTTGTTGTTTGTTTGTTTGGGGTTTTTTCTTTTAAAGACACTAAAATGATTCCTCTGCTCCAGAGCAGATAACAGAGTCGCTTGATGCATCGCCTGACCTCACCTTCTTCAAAGAATAAGTACTTTAGTCATTATATTAGCAACAGCATTGAAGTACAGCACATAAGAGGAGACATAAAGAGCGCCATAACTCTTGCTATTCATGAGGATGAAATTTAGGAGCGATGTACCCTGACCAAGCAAAATGAAAACCTGGACGTTGAAATCTGTATGGATGTTTTTTCAGTAGTAGGAGCCAAGCCCAGCACTGTGCTTCTGTTTCTCACAAGCCCAGTTATGCTAGCAGTGGGGTAGCAGGGCATAATTAATGTTTACTTACAATCAGCATCTTTCTGTGCCAGCAATCATGGCAGACTGAAACTAAGCAGGGGAACCAGAAACCCTGCTGCTTTCAGCTGTCTGGAACAATAATTACACAGTGCCACGGCACCTCTGGGAGTCTGGCACCATTTATCCTCCCCGACACTCGGCGTTGGTTACCTGCCACAGAGCAATCCCCAAAGCAACCAATCCTCAACATCATTTTCATACAAAAGGTGGTGAGAATGATAATGGCTGTGCTATTGCTCTGCCTTCAGAAAGCCGGGCTGATGGCTTAATTGAGGTTAAAATAAACTCCAATCAGAGAGGTAAAAACTTAACAGGGCTACTTAATCTTATATAAATACAAGAGAGATATAAGTGCATGAGGACAGAATAATAACTGACTCTGGTGGGGTTTCTATGGAGAATAATCATTAGCCAGGCAGTGAACAGATTGGACTGGGAATAGGCTATTTAGCATTCATGCCCTGGTGGTAAAGGCTTTGAGCTGGAGCCTAATTTGAATTTTAGGGTTGGGTTTAAAACGAAAAGACAAAAAAAACCCCACCAAAACCTGTCTGGAGCAAAGCAACATCAATCTAATTGTTGACCTAGGCTGTACCAAAGAAAACAGACTGACTTTGTCACCTAAGTGCAGCCTGTCAAATACAGGAGAGAACTAATTGCAGGACAGGAAATTTCAGTTGACTTGGGAGCAGGGATTTGCCCTGCCCAGAGCAGTGTCCCCAGCCTTGTTTGTACCTCCCCAAAACCTCCATACTCTTTGTACGGGTGAGAAGGCAGCCCATCCTGCTTGCTCTTCATCAGCACCACTAGGAATGCTACCAGAAAAATAAATGAAAAGAGAGTTTATTTTTTGATTTATAGTTCTCAGAACTAATTCCCTTTTTAGAGCTTGAAATTAAAATATTAATTCTTTGGCAAATCACCAGAAAGATTTGACAAAACGCAGGTATTTTTATTTTTCAAGCTTGCAGGTTGTTGTTTATATCTTTTGGTAAGTTAAATTAGATGTTAGATTTCAGAAGTATTTGAAAACACTTACTGCATGCAGTGGCATTTCAAATTGGAGCTATAATTTCAATGCTTTTCTGCTATTTTGAGGGGGTTTTTTACCGGCTGCTTGCAAGACCTGTTTCTGTTAAAATTAGTTTCTTTTAAACAAACTATATGAAAAAATGCAATAAGTAGCTGGAGATGTGCAGATCCTGCCAAAGTAGAAATACTAGGCTTTATTTTCCTCGGTGTGTATCCCAGAGATTAAGTGATGCCTTTTCCCCACCAGCAGCTCAGCTGACACAGAGTACCAGCTGCAGTGGGGTTCTGGCCTCTAGATCTGTAGCTGCAAGACAGAAAAAGTTAGAAAAATGTATGATACTGCTGGTTGTATAAATGAAGATCCTGCCTCTCCTGTTACTTTTAACCTAGTATTTGGTAAAGCGTATCTTGTTAGTATTTGGTAAAGCATAACTTGTTATTATACAATTTCAAAATCATGTTACATCCACCATGGTAGATGGTCTGTGGTTTGCTATGGGTTTCCTCTATTTAATAGTTTTGCTTATAACCTCCTCATTTTCCCAGTCTCAGCTGGGAGTCCTTCAGCTTATGTCCATCAAGAGATAAAAATAAACTGTAGCCTGCAGCTGGGTGTAGCTGGATCCTCCATTACTGTTGCGAAGTGCAAGAGTCCTCAGGAAAGCAATGAAAAATTACCCCTTTCCATGCAATGAAAAATGTCAGCAGCCTCATGGTCTCTGAGGCCTCATCGGAGAATAATTATGCTGTGAACAGATTGCTGCATGGCAGAGACCTTGCACAACTTCCAAAGGGAGAGACCCCTGTAAAAATGAGATCAGAGCCCTCACATGGCACTTTATGGGAGAAAGTGGGTGAGAATAAAAAGACTATGTCCAGGCTGGCTGCTTTCATTGAGGTAAGTGATCCTGTTCCTTCCAGGACTCCTTGCAGCCAGGATAGTAAAGGACAAACATCACCCAACAGATAATTGGGTGGGTATTTTTAACTGATCAAGCTGTGACCGTAATTCTGCTGATAACCAACCGCTGCAAGACAGTCAAACAAACAGAAAAGAGGCATCGGGTCATAGGCAAGAAGAGAATTTGGCCAAAATTTCCTTGGAAAACTCACTTGCCCCTGTGCTGGTGAACATTGCCTGTCATCTCCTGGGCACTCTTCAGTCACAGGACCCAGCCCACCCTTGGCCCAGGCTGTGTCTGCTGCTTGTGCCCATCTTAGAGAGGGCAGTGATGGGCTGAGCTGCATCCAGCCCAGAGCTTTGTCCCTGATTGTTGTGCCTGGCTTGGCCAGGAGCTGGGGCCCTTCTGCCCGTGTGGAGCTGCATCCAGTGTATGACTCAAGGACCAGGATAAAAAGGGGGGATTTTTGCAGCCTGGTAGCATTCATGAGTGTGTTCTGCAGAGGAGATGTAATAAGGACAATGACCAGGACCAAGGATGATCACTGTGATCGGGTCAAGGCAATTCTGAAGCGATTTGTGCTTAATGGGTAACAGGGGCCAGGATTTGTTAAATATTTCACCTCCCTAGGAAAGAGTCTGACAGATCCAAGTTCATTACCCTGGGAGAAAGTGACAGTGTTGTTCTGCTAGATTGAACAGGAGCAGGGTTAAGGTTGCAAAAAGGGGACTAGAGTCCTCCTAATTGTGTCTTCCTTCTCTTTTCAGTGCTTTAACTGTAAAAAGTAACTGTGCAAGACTGTGAGATACTGCTGGCCAGCTTGGTGGGGACAGAGCTTTGGGGGAGGGCAAAAACTTTGCCTGGGGTTTGTTTGCAGGGCAGGTGGGAAGGAGCCCAGATGGTGGGATCAAAGGAGCAGTAACTTAGCCACTATGACTGTGCCATCTGCTCTGCCCTGGATTATAATTTCTAGCTCTTCCAACTTCAACCAGGATTTTGTGACTTGTTTGGGGACCACTTCGTGTGAATAAAAATGGAAATGGAGGCTCTGCTTTGCAGACCTTGAGTTATCTGTCAAGAAACAGATTGGGGCATATCTTCCACACAGTAATGCATTGTGGGGAAATCATTACCAGCCCCTAAACTACCATTTCATGGCTTGACAATATTTTGTTTTCAGAGTTTCAATCATGGCCTTTTCATGGATGACTGGAAATGACAGGAAGTTCCAGCTTTGCCTTGTTCTTCTGGGAGATGCAGGTGTAGTGCAGATCATCAGCTCAGGTGAAATAGTAATAAATAGCACCTCTACATATTCTTTTAATTTGTCAGACAAATCTGTTAGACTAATCCAAATGTGCAAGTACCTTATTTTTATTTTGGTCTTAATGTTGAGAGCCTTAATTTTTTGGACATAATTATGAGACGATGATACCCTCTCAAAGTTAAATAATTCATTGTCACAACAAGCTTTGTCTTCAAAATAATGTTCAAGCTAAATATGTTTGATGTTTCTGTCTCCAAAACCTCTTCCAGATGCCACAAGGTAGCTGACAGCACTGTCCTTCAAGTGAAGGCTTTCTTGCCATCAGTAGAAATGTAATTCCAATTTTTCCTTGTCTCTCCAGTGTACAGCTAGTGGAACAGCTCTTGTCCAGATGACTTGGCTCATGGAAGCTACAGTTCTGGCAGGACAATGTGGCAGCTGTCGTTGTTACCACTATGGGAGACACAGAGGGATTTGTGATGGCAGGAGCAAGGGAGGGGAACTTGAGTCTGCCCCATTTTGTGCCATGTGCCCCATCCAGGATGTTTGCAGGGCTTTGCAATGTGCTCTAGGGAGAGAGCAGCAGATAGTGCCAGGGCTGTTCCTTTTGGTGACAGCTCCTGAAAATGATCCTTCCTTTTCTCTCTCCAAAGTCCGTATTTTGGAGGTCAGTGCAGTCCCTTTGCATTGCCCCAGTGACAGCAAGGGAGGCAGTTTTCTAGTGCTGCTTCAGTCTCCATCACTCTCGCCCATGGTTCAGTCCTTGAGGCAGTGCTTTCTACCAGTGCTCTGGTTCCTGGTGCTTCAGTAGAGCTTTTGTTCACATAGACAGCAAAAGTTGCAGTTACTTGGGTGTTGACAGCACCCACACCTGTTGTTCTGGAAAGGAATAAGAATAAACACCTCATCTGCACAGACCCAGTGCAGCTGCCCATGGTGGTTCTCAATTTCCTCCCTGTTAATTAATGCTGGCTCTCCTTGGCAATGCTTCTCAGTAGATGAGTAAATTTTGGAGCACTTCATATCAGCTGTTTATCTGAGCTTTTGCTCATTTCAAGGACACGTTCCTATAGATGTCAAGCTGACCGTTTTGCACACCCTTCTCCCTTTGTTCACTCTAGAGAATGGAGAAGTGAGACATGGTTGGGTTGGATAGGTTGTTAACCTAGGTAAAGGTTGGACTTGATGATCTCCATGGTCTTTTCCAACCTTATTAATTCTGTGTAATTCTGTGTAATGGTAACCTTTTATCATTTCGTGGACTGCTATTGCATGCATAGCGACAGGATAAAATAGCTCACCATATACACTGCAGAATGGGAAAAGAGCAGTGGAGAAGGACAGTGCAAGGCCTATGTATGCGAGCAAAAGGAAAATTTCTGAGTGAGATGAGTATTATGTGTTAGATAAGACTGTCTGTAGGCTCTACTTTCTCCATCAGTGGATGTCTTTAAGAGCAGATCAAACTGCTGCTGGGCCTGGGAGAAACACAGCTCTGTGTCTCCAGCCCTGCTCTTTGTCTACAGTTGTCTCCAGTGCCCCTGAAGGGCTGGGGATGCTTGTGTCTGGGCAGGCCTGGGCAGCTGTGCTGGGCACTCATTTTGCCTGGTTTTTTCCCAGAGGGACTTCCTTTGCCAGCCTGGGAGAGAGGCTGTGGTGCTGGGTGCCATGTCACACCACAGGCAGCAGGAAGGAAGGAGAAGAGCTTGTTCCCTCACTTCTGGCTCATACAGAATGGGCAGTGCTCCTGCCACCTGAGACTGATGCTGGCAGAGTGAAGTTTGCCTTGCCAGCAACAGCAGCACTCAATGTTTTGTTGTGCTGCATCCTGCCCTCACGTGCTCAGGCTTTCTTTTTGTCTCAGGGATGCAAAGAAAGCCCAGAACACATTAGGACAACCACCTGGGGGGTAAGTTATGATTTTAAAGAGCTAATGATGCCACCCACTGTTCAATGTTTATAATAAACTGTCTTCTCCCCCTCTTAACTGAATTGTGTATATATAGGGTAAGAAGCTGTACCCAAGGACCTGATGCATGGAGCTGCTGTACTCCACAAATAGAGAAGGTGGACAGAAAATTATTTTCATGCATTTGAATGGGGCAGGCTGGGAAGCTCAGGCAAAAGAAGGGGACGAGCATGATCTTGGCCTATAGCCCAGTGTTTTAATGCAAACCTGAAGATTGTGCAGTCCTCTTGGCAGCTGGCTCATAGCTCAGCCTACACAAGCAATGCAGATGGGGATTCAAAGGTTGCATGGAATTACATTGCTTTTCCTTCAGTCCTGTGCCAAATATAATACCTAATTGCTTAGCTTATGTCCATTTCTGCAATACACAAGAGCAGGCACTCTGAAAAACAGGGAGCAGCATGCAGCCTGCTGTAACTGTTATGCTTAAAAGAACGTTTTTTAATTGTCTAGTCCATGTTTTTATGCTGATGACTGCTTTGTAGTGAAGTATCTACGGCTGGCTGGCCTGTGCCTCAGCCTCCGCAGGCAGAGCAGCACTGTGGGCAGAGCACAGCACATTCCAGCCCCCAGGCTCCAGGCTGTTGTACAAATAAGGAAGCAAAAGGTCCAAGCTGGACTGACTTTCACTGCAGCAGGAATAGCAGGTGGAAGAATAAATTAAAAGGAGAGATTAATAGGAAAAGAAGTCTGGTCCTTAAAACTTCAAAGAGAAAACAGAGCAGGACAATTATATCAGTGAGACCAGCACTTCAGCTCTGAAACAGCTTTTTCATAGTGGGAAATACAGTGGCATCCTTCATCCTACATAACGCTTTGAGCACAGAGGAGAGGCACTACCTTTTGCACAACTATGTCTCAGTTTTTCTTCCCAGAAAAGAGCTACGAAGTTGACCAGGTGACACGTGTTTTGGCAGAGGCTTTGTCAAGGCCAGCACCCATAGAAGATGCACCCGCCCACTCAGTCCTGGGGAGACAGCGTCCCTGCAGCAGGCAGGAGACCTTGGCAGCAGCTCTGTGCAGGTCGTGGACAAAGCACTGCCAGCCCAGGCTGATAGGAAAGTTTTTCTAGGAAAAAGGTGATTTTCAGTTCTCTTTCTAGATTAGTTATCTCCTTTACTGGAATAAGTAACTATTCAGGACATTCACATGCAGGAAGCCAGCAAGCTACTGCCAGCTCAGCATCACCCTCTTTTTAAGGGCAGTAAGCACTGGCACATCAATGGCCAGGAAACACACTGGCAGTGGTTTGATTCCAGCTGTTTGGCTGCAGCACAAGATGAACTCTAGAAAAGCTGACCAATGTTTAACACGTATCTTCCAATGTCCGATATAAGAAATGTCAGCTTTTAATTATGGTATTTATTTTCTTAGAGGACAGTTGTTTGTTTCACACAATGAATTAAGAAACTATTCTGAACAGATTTGTATTGTATATGCAAATATAAACTAGTTGCGAAGAAAGTAACTTGGAGCATTTTTTTTGTTTTCTGCGTAGTCCTACTTTTCAGCTTCATACATTTCTTTCTTCCAGTGTGCTGAAGTGTTGTAGGAGGGCTACTCATGCTTTTCAGGGTCTGATGCCACAAGGGTTGCATCTCAGATGGGGCCCCTAGTGCCATCAGAATAACACCACCAAATTGAGAACAAGTTTATTTCCACAGTGAAAATAGGTATAAGTGCACCCCTGAGGAGCTGACACACAGAAGCCACTCCGGAAAAGTGAAAGATGGGTTCTGTCAATTTGCAGTGTTACTGAACAACACCTGTTTACAGAGCAAAATACCCTTAAAAAATTAAACCAGGCCTTCATTTGTATTGAAAGAAGTGCAAAATTAAAAAAAAAAAAAACAACCTCAACCCCTATTCTTGGCAGTCTGGCTCTCTGTCAGGTCTCTGCCCTGGATTCCTTTGGTTCTCAGTGACTTTCTTTGCTATCTTGCTTGTCCATCACACCTGCTTTGTCTGGTTGCCTTCAGTGTTTTGCATTTAGTTATTCCCACAGAGAGAGAATAAAAGGAGAGAGAGGCTCTCTCTCCCCTTCCCCAGCTTATTTTAGTGCAGTAAGCTACAAGACGAGGTTCTATAAATAATTGTAATAAAACTGATGCTTTGATGCTATCCCTGCTTGTTCCACTTCGTAGTTCTGAGTTTGCTGAATGCAACAGATATTTCTTTTATTTTTTCAAAGTAGCAGCTGAGTACTCAAATCCTTTTGGGGAAGTTGTAGAAAACTAATATCAGAGCCGCCATTTAATTCTCAAGGCAATAAAAAGGACCAAGAGGCCAAGTCACCTCTGAATGCCTTTCATGTTGGTTTGTTACACAGTGTGAGCTTGTTTTACAAGTGTTCTGTTTACAAGAATGCTGGGAGAGCTGGAGGGGCGAGGGTGGGGGAAATGTTCATTTAAGTCCCACATTCACATAGGGCTACTTTTGTAAAGGCCCAATCCAGTCCTACCAGCTGCTTGCCCACAAAACTTCGCAATTGTGGAGGCTAATTAAGATTCCTCAGAGGAGCTCTCCTCTCCCGCGGCTGCAGCGGCCTCATCAGACATGCTGTCCCTCCCCCTGGGCCAGGCAGAATGCCCTGCACTGTTGCTCGGTTTACGTTATGGCTTATGAATTAACCAATTGATTCTGGGAATATCATTACTTTAGGGCTAAATTGAGCTGTTCCCTTTAAGGGGAAAAAGTCAGGGCCTCCCATAGGAATAAACAGATACTGTATTGCCTCCAAACTCCCTTCTCACGCTGCTACTTGAGGATTCACTTGCCAGGATACAATGGGCTCAGTACAAAGGGAATTTATCATGGAGTTCTGTGGAGATAGGGAGGAAAGCCTGGGCCTGGGCTGTAAACATGACCTATACACTTGCACATAAATAAAGCTTCCTGCATGCGGCTTCAATTTAAAAAAATTAGTTTACATGAAATGACTGCGTATATCTGCCTTGCCTTTTTTGCGTCCACTTCTCTCTCCAGCTTCAAAGTGAAGAGACCCATAATTGGTATAGACCAAGCATGTCTGAAAGTTGCTTGGTACTAACACTGTGGAGCTAACTAGAGAGCTGAACACAGCTCTAATGCTGGAACAAAAATTTCAGCTGGCACCAGTACATAATGATGGACCTCCAGTATCTTTGAGTGGTTGTGGCCTCAAAAATTTATATTCAGGCTTTATTTAAATGGATTTTAAACCAGAACCAAACTTGATTTAAAGCCTAAACTGAACAATATATAAAATTAACTGTTTCACTTAATACAAATAGCTTTCCACTGCCATATCTGTGCAAACCCCTGGTTTTGATTATTTAAAAGAAAGCTAACTGCAGGAACAAGACAAGATCTTTCAAGCAGTAAAAAAGCCTAGTGTGGTGACATACAGTTTCAAGTTGGTCACGACAAATATACCATCAGCTTGGACTTCCTCCTCCTCCTGAACATTTCAAGTGTTTGCTTACACAGCTTTCAATTAAAAAGAATACTCTCCAATCCCCAAACTAAAAATTAGAACATTAAGACAACTTCACTGCACAAAACCACACTGTATATTGTAATAACAAAATGCTTTATTCTGGGGGAATACAAGGAAAAGTGTGACATCCTCATTATCAAATTGCTTTAAAAAGGCATTCTTCCTTTGAAAAAGGTAACACTCAAAGAGAAAAGGTGATCAGTGAACAAGCCCTCTCACTTAGCAGTGGGAATTCTTTCTTGGTTTACATCCAAGGTCGGGATCTGAATAATGTACAGCCACAGATTTCAACTTTGCTGATATTTTCCTGTAACTTGGGGCACAGCTGCCACTCGGCACTGCTTGAGTGTGACAACACACCGCAGCCACGGGGCTTTGGCAGCTCTCACCCAGGTCGCTTTGCAACAAACCACAAGACTTCACCATTACCACAAGAAGACAGCGAGAAAGCCACAAGGTAACTAATCTTCTCGTTCATCTCCAAAACTTTTCATGCAAGCCCTATGCTCATGAAATTCTCGTACCATTCATCCTATTACACCTCAGTGCGTCACCACACATCCCCCTCTGCTGTCAGCCAGGGCTGTGTGTGAAAGGTACACAGCACATCAAAGGCTACTGACATACAATCACTTCCTCAATGCAATTGCTTTCTGTTACAGTAGGTTCCAAGTTGGGATGTGCTTTAAAGACTGCAAATTTATATCCATAAATTACTTCTGCCCTCTCTGAACCTTATGTTAGAATTTGTTATAGAAATGGACAGTTTTAGGAACTTCCCAGTCAGGTCATAAAGCAGGCATTTATGTTTTACTCCAGTGTGACAAGTCTTTGCCACAAGTGGTATCCATCCATGCTAAGGGGTAAGATACATTGGTTTTGTTTAAAGGAGGTTCATGTTGTCTGAAGCGGGAATGGCAAACTCTAAAAGAACTACTGTTTTCTTTATTCAGGTTAGACATAACAAATATGTCAGATACAGCAGTTAGTCTAGAAAAATACATTTAAAAAAAATCTTCAGCAGACCATGCTCCCTGTAACAAAATCTCTCAAAACCAATTTTACAAATTATTCTACATTAATGTAAAAAGAAAATCTTAAATTTAGCATCATGGATTCCATCAAATATCTATCTAACTATCAAAACATGACTTTCACTATTTGTAGATGTTAGATTTAATAATACATTTTTCTACTGTATCCTGTACATATTAAATAACCTAAAAGGCTCCTCTTGTAGTGCATTAACAATTTAGCAAGCACACTCAGTATTTCTCCAGTACCATTTGCATTAAAAGTTATTTGCCAGCAAATGTAATTAACATCTAAAAGTGCACACAGTTAGATCCCCTCCCCCCATAACCTGTTTCCCTGCTGAAACCCAGACATCCACTGGAAACATTATGCTACTGTAGCTAATCTACCCATGATTAGAAATGTGTGACTAAAGTGTTTTTAAACTATACAGGGATTGAATTATATACAAGAATCAAAAGGACAGCCTGTATTTACATCAAGAATGAACTTTCACTACCACAGCATTATACCAAGAATTCAATACAGTGTTACAGTTGGTATTTACTTAGAGCTTTAGCTTTAGATCAGTATAACACAAAACTTAGCTCAGGAAATACCCTGAAAAAAAATGAACATGTTTATTAAATATTACTTCTATTATGCCACAAGACAAATATCCATTTCTGGATATTCTTACAAGTTCAGTGTTTGAAACAGTGTAATAGTGTGCTGCTCTATGAAGCAGCTAAGAACTTCCAGAAAAGTTGCTGGGGAAAAAAAGGAAAGAAAGAGAAGGAAAAAACAAAACAAAACAAACCACCAACAAAAGAAAAAGGGAGAAAAAAGAAGGAAAAGGGGCAACAGGTATCAAGTGAAAAATGAGATTTAAATAACTAAACCAAATTGTTAGCGCAAGTCTAAGACAGTCACTGCATGCAGAAACCCCTTGGGAAAGTGTCATACAGATTTGAGCAGGTAGTAATACACAAGCTTAAGATGTAACTTCAGTTAATTTTTCCATACCACTTGGTAGGACTTTATCAAGTAGAAGAATTTTGAGATTAAATTCCAGATTATCCAGTTTGAGATTAATAGTTTTACTCTCCAAGAAATCCAGTGTATGAACCTATATTACATTTTTCCAATGCTACTTAAAAAAGGCAAACTATAAACTTTTCAATTCATTTTTTACATTGAACTTTTCAAGGAAAACCAAAGTGTTGTCTTTAATTTGTATTAAAGTGGTCAAACATTTCTCCTGTTTCTTCCTTCCCCAAAAGTGCAAAAAAAAGGAGTTGTTGCTTGGTCCACAAACATTATGTGATTCCTTCTGATGGAGTACTGTTGCCAACCCATCACTTCCAGTTTCTACTCCAAGAAACATGTCAGCGTCCAAAGATGGAATTCAATTCCAGTAGAATTAACTCTACAATCTGATTCTGGTATACTGTGTGGACTGCTATGTTACCAGTCTCTTTCTCTGGTTTTAATAAGGTTGGACCAAAAACTATTGCTATACTTTGATAGGTCATTCTGTTTTTTTCTCCATTTTCTACAACTCTGAAAGAGAAAAAAAAAATACACAAAAGGAGACTTATCAGTGTTAGAGTAATAGAATATCAGAAAAAGACAGAGTCCAAAGAAAAAGACAATACACAGTATTTATTTAATTAATGAGTAGTCTTGTTATTAGGACATGCAGCTGCTGCAATTCCCCTCCCTACAAAAAGGTTTTATTTTGAAATATTACTCCTGGTCCTCTCATAATCCCTTGAACGTAAGGACTTGGAAGCAAACGTCATAACTATGAAACATACTGTCTCTAGTCTTTTTGATACTCTGTAAGCTCACATAAAAAGAGAGTCATTTATTGATCATATCAAGTCCAATACAGGAAATAAAAATGCAGCAGAAATTGCCACCTAGGACTTTTAATTGGATTATTTAGATTTAAGAGAGGGTCAGCAATACAAAGCCTTTCCTTCCACCTGTTACTTACCTCTTCAGGTGTCTAAAGAGTACCTGCATAGTGTCCTGATTTGGTTTTGGCAACTGTTTGATTAAATCTTTAACAGCAGGGACACGCTGCCTTGGTTCTTGCTCTGCAAAAGGATGAGGTATAGAAACAATTATTCAGTACTTTTGTTTAAAACTTCAGGATAAAATTTAACAGGCTGGAATAAAAGCCACGGTTTGCAGCGCTAATATGAGATGGGACACTGCCACCTCCCGGCCCATCCCTGCATTGCAGACAGGCAATTCCGGGGCCGTTGCCATTGTTCATAACCAAAACATTCTTTTTATGTCCGAAACAATTAAAAGAATTGTACATACTGAGAAGAACTTATACAAGCACCACACCCATATCCTCCAGACTTACTAATTGCATTGACGAAGTCGTTGAAGTGATTGTAAGTGAACAGTGGCTCTGGCAATTCTCTGAAAAACATCTTCAGAGCTCCTGTGATGACATGAATATCTTCCCATTTACTGTCGTTCAAATCTAGTTTCTCATCTGAGAGAGAAAAATTCATAATTAATGTCAGTAACTTAAAAACTTTTTTTGTTTTTAAAGAAACTTAACTATTCTTTTATACTTACTGCTTTTAAAGCAGCAAAGATTTGCTCCACTTCAGCCCACTCTGGGTCCCATTTTGGGATACAGAGCTGTGGAAGCATAGAAGGGGATACAAAACTTCAACTGCTACAGAGATGGCTAAACTCTGCCTACTGCACTACATGCAGCTGTCCTACACCAAGGGCATTTTCCAGAAAGGAAACAGGAGTTGCTGATGCAACACAAAATTTACTGTTAGGCTCTGTCTAGCAGGAAATGAGAAGTCAGATTGTGGATTGGCTACTGTCCTCTTCCCAGTTGCACTGAACAAAACACTAAGATATCACCAGATGAAAGGGTTTTACATACAGAGTACAGCAAAGAGGAATCAAGCTCCCCAACACCAAAAGTCAGTAGCAAATCTCACAAAGAAGAACATTAACTTACAGTTTTAATGCTACTGCAAACTTAACTCGCTTGCTGTTTCCAATAATTTATGGAGTTATTTTATTTGAAATAATCCCCCCCTCCTCAAATTCTATTCCTGTCTTCCTTTAGAATTCTGTTCTAGCACTGCCTCTATGCTCCACACGTGACCAAACCTTCAGGATATTAGGTTTTAAAGTGTATACTGCATACTCGATTCTGCAATTTTGAAGTAACTGTACTTTGAAGATGACAGTAATTTCTTATGATGCACTAATGGCTAAAGAGTAAATTTTTTTTCCTGAGCTTTCTATGAACTTCAACAATCTGAAAATATATGCAATGTAATGTAGTTGGAGGAAGCTTACCATGGTTGACTGCAAATCTTAGCTTCTGTATCACTGCAAGATTGCCACTAACTCTGTATAGTCCGTCAATATCTAATCCTGAAACAGAGAAATACATTTTAATACCTTTACACGTATATGAATTCTGAAATAATTAGGCTGCTTCTTTATAGGTCTACTCAGCAAAATTAAAAACAAAAGAAACCCACCTTGTAACAAAGGAAAAAAGTTAAACCAGCTTTTTTTTTTGATGGGCAGGGTTTATCAGAGGAGGCTTATTTTGATGACACGGGTTTGGTAGGACCAAGTTCAAAGTAATCTCTTAAAACTTCCTATGCAAGTAGTAATGAGGCAACAGCTTCAAGTTTCTTCAGTGACACTAGAGGTCTTGATCAGAATGCTTTGGTGGGTGGGCAGGGAACATATATGGGAGCCCAACATGCAAGAACCAAGTATTTTATGGATGCAATGTTCAATTTTTTAATGTACAGTTAAGAAATCCAATCAAGTCATGCATAGAGAACATCTCAGAGTTGTGAACAGGTTTGCATAGGGAAGGAATGCTGTGCATGCACACATGGAGCTACCCAACAGCCCACAACTCTAATATGGGTAGCCCCGGACTTACAGGATGGCACACTCAGCCAGAAAAACAAGAAAACTGTGTCTCTGTGGTTGTCACCACAGTTACTCAGGAGTGATTAGGAGGTAAAGAACTTATTTGAAAAGTCTCTTGAATGCAGCATGTGAGTCAGTGCCACTGAGCGGGTGAGTGTTGCCAGAATACCTGCAAATGCCCGTAGCTCCTCACGGAGTTGTCTGATGCAACACAGCACAGTTACCAGCACCATCTGATATATCCCTTTTCCCCATAATCCACTAGTCATTTCTTTACAGAAAGAACTGATTTGAAGTGTATTTGCAGTAGGAAGAAGAGTTGGAGAAGTGAGGGGGAAAAAGCTGTTCATTTCTGTCAGCTTTCCCTCAGGTATTTAAAAAAGGAAAACTTCACTATCTTCACTGCAGTCCTGTCTTTAAAATAAAAAAGAAATAAAAAAAAAGGAACAAAGCAAAATAACCCCTTTCTTATAATCTGCAGATCACAGGTAGAACAAATCCTGCTGCCACAAGAAAGGTAGCAGTTTCTCAAACTGGAGTAAGGCAATGGAAGCAGTTATTTTTCCCCTCCCCGGCCACAAAATAGTAGCATTGAGAAAAAGGACTACAGGCTGAAACAAAACCCTCAATGAAGTTTCCATGGAAGATATCTTAGAATTCACACGTATTCCCCTGGAACACTTACCCCAATTCTCAAGAGAACATTCTCAGATTAACGGACTGCAATATATCTGAATGATGATTATGGAGATGCCATAATCCCCTCTCAGACATCTTTTCCAAGAGATAGGGCAATGATAACAGCAAGAAACAAGCAAGAAAACCAGCAGAGACTACAGCCAAGTCAGGAGTCCCAACCAACGTGTTCAACAAAAATGTGAAGATATCCTTGACAGCAGACAACCCAGAATGTCACATATAGCTTTCAAACAAAGTTTTCTCAGTCATTAGGTAGGAGACACTTATTTTCAATGAAAGCACACAAAAATTGAGTCAATATGTAGACATTGATAATCTCCAGAATTGCATAAAATTTAGCAGTCGGAACAATTTGCTGAAGGGCATCAAATTGATACACTGGTCTTCTGGCAATCAATGCATATACAGAGCAGGAACACAACTTTTTCCTAGAAGTTTGTTTCAAGGAAATTTTAATAGAATTCATTGTTAGCATGCTTAAGCCTTCAAAAATGAATGCTTGTGTTTTGTCTCTCTCTTTTAATCTGAAAAAAAATGTGATGGGCCGAGCTTTTCAACTGCCTCTTGTAATTCTTCTTTCCTTAGAGCCCTGCTGCCAGGAGGCTGTCCTGCCTTCTCCTCAGCTTAAAATATAATGAAGCAGATCGGTTTCTCAGATATAAGATTTCCTCCCCTCCCCCCATTTTGGATCCCTCCTATATCCCCATCCTTGAAAACCCATAGCTAACTACAGACAATTTTCAGATTATTTTTCCCCCAAAAATCTACAGCATTTTAAGATTAAAACATTCAAAATTAAGTAAGGGTGATGAGCAAGAGAGATTTGGAAACAAAAAACTTCAACCATACCATGTTCCTCAACATGCTCAATGCACAGCTTCACGAACTTTGGCACCGTGCCGTTTTCTCTTTGACACAAGCTGGTGAGATTTGAACCAAAAACTTGATCTGGAACCAAGTAAAGAGACTGATTTACAGTGGAACAGGGCTCAAGTGACAGAACTACTTCAGGTTAAAACAAACCTCTACAAAGGGCAAAAGACTACTGGATAAAATTGTCACGGCATTAGAGTGGAAATAGGAAAGTTTTGAAAAGAGTTCTCAGCAGCTCCCAGCAAGAAAAAGCTCCCAGTAAGAAAGAGTGTCAGCAGTTACACAAATATGAGCCTCTGAATAAGGAATTTTGCTATTGAAATAACATTAACCCACCAGGTGATACTTATGAGTCATATAGTCAATACTGTAATGAGAATGTAATGGATTTAAATGTGTCCTTTTACACTCCATTCCTGTTCTGAGCTCAAAATACATTTATTTTAATCTTTGTTAAAAACGTAAACAGAGACAATAATAAACTTTAACCAGAGTGAAAACTTTTGGCATTGCCTGGGCAAAAACCCTGTAAAATTTCATCTTTCACTGAACCTACTGTTTAAGACAGCACTGCCTATTAATTTACTTTAACATAGAGTCTTCTAAAATTAAGTTCTGACAGATTTACAGAGGACAGACCTTTATATGAGAGCTCTGAGTGGATGCAGCTATGATCATGCATCGGCAACCTGTCTGCAAGGTCAGAATCTAAATACAGGTATCTGTGGTCAGAGGTAAACTTGAGTCTTGTTTTCAAAACTACACAATCCAGACGGATTGTTTTCTATCATAAACCAGATCAAAAATGGGCAGAGAAGAAAATCTTGCAATGTCTCATGTTAATTCCTCTTGTTCAGATTTTGTTATCACCAAAATCTTTAACAGAGCCATTTCTATAGCTTTCATCAAAAATGCCCAAATAAAAGATGGCCTCCTCTGTTCAGATGCATGAGACTGAAATAGGGTCTTGAGATACAGAAGCAAAGCTCACACTTTCAAAGAGAAGAAGGTTTTTATTTGGTTGGCTTTTTAACCTGTTAAATAAGGTATATAAGTGGCCATCTTCCCATAATCAAGTATCTCTTACTTCAGAGCTTCTGCAAAAGAGAGGCTGCTCTTGCATTTACATCATGCATAGCATCTAGCCCATTTTTCATGTTTAGTAATTTAAGTAGATTCAATAACAACTCTTGCATCTTAACTACTGCTCTGGGAAATCCAAACAGCACACCAAACCAATTATACATTACAGAAACGGGCATTTAATGGCATTATTAGATGCATATGTATAAGGCCAGTGGTCCAAACCACCTCAGCCCTGCTGCAGCTACTCAAACAGCCAGCTGTATAAGCAGAATCAGTAGCAAAGGATTGAAAAGGCCCACGCAGTAGAAAGCCAGGCTAGCATGCAGCTGTAGCAGGTAAAGCAATGCAGATTAGGCAGCAGAAGAAAATAGTTGCATATAACAAAGTAATTTGCTGCAATTGCTCCTGATTTTAATGATTTCAACATATGCAGGAATAACATGTTTTCTTCTTAAAAGTAACTTCTGTATTTTTGGTTTTCTATGTGACAAAACTTTAGCACAGTTACTTCTCCACTCAGTGCACGTTATTTCAAGTGGATTTTTCTCTAGAACTTTTCACTATTTTTTCTGCTCCTACTGGGTTTGCCAAGCTTTCCATTTACTAAGCTTGTTCTGTAGCAGCCACCAAAGTACGCTGGGCTTTTAAATAAAGACTTCTGTATTCTTCATTCATGGAGTAAATGTAAAACTGTACAGTGCAGATCCAACTTTTCAAATTTACACCATGCTTTTAAATAAAAACAAACTCTTCATTCCTTAATGTCTTTATTAAAAATCCAATCATTAGCACGCACACGTACAAATTAAACTTGGCTTAGTGTTTACTGTTGCTAATGTCAGAAGTTGTGTCACTGAGCCATGACATGAATACTAAGCCGTAAAGCAGAGCAAAATGTCCAAGTCTGAGAATAATGCCTCCTTATCCCAGACAAAATAGCCATCATTTACAGTTAAATTATATTTGCAGATACACAAATATATCAAACATCACATGCAAAAGAAGCACACCTGTTAAAGTATGTAGTTAGGCAAATCACAGAAGGATTTGGTCTGATATTTGCCTACCCATATGCTATTTTGACCCTAGTAGAGCACCATCTACAAGTCCTGCTAAAGCATACAAATAAATAAATAAATGAAGTTTTACAGTGAGTACCAAGTCAATAATTTACACAAAAACATTAACTTAATGTGCAAATACTGTTTTCTCAACATTTCTACAAGTGTGACAAAAGGAAATCAATTCTTTCATAACTCTCATTCAAGAGTATCTATAAGACTCATTGTGAAACAACTAAACAACGTATACATTCAAAAAAGGTGAGGGGAAAAAGATGTTTAAGTTAAGATTCCTTATCCTGGTGTGCCTAAATATTTCATTTCTTACAAGATGGCACATTGGTTTGTCTGATTCCACACAGACTAAAGCACCCTTGTGAAACAGGTGAGCACAGGCGTCCAGCTTTGTACCCAAAGGGCTTTTCTTTCCCTGGTATGCACAAATGATGATCAGCTATCTGGAGTTTCCAGCTCAGAAGAGTGGAATGTAGTGCTTTTTAGCTAAAGAGTCCAAGTCCAAATGGGCTCCTTGGCCCTCAACTTTCACTGCAGTTTTTTCAGCAATGAGCTGAAGGAAAGGTCATCCCCCGTGCGGTTTAGTGGTGAGTAGCAGCACTCAGAAGTACAACAATCAATCACCAGTTCCACTATACATCCATGACTTCTCTTAAACCAACTATACGCATGTATTTTACTCTAGAACTAGACAATTTTAACCCCATTTTACACATGAACTACTAAATTCAGCTTTCCGAATGACTTCCTTTGTTAAAAAGGTTCATTTACCCTTAATGTAGCCTTTTTCACGGACAGCTTGTAGTGTAGGGCGCCGTGTAAGAAACTTCTTGAGCTTCGTTTTAGTCTTTTTCTGATCTGTGGAATCTATATTGCTAGGTGCTTTCACTGCTGAAAAGAGAAATGCATTTAGCATTAATATCCACAGAACTAACACCACATTTATCACACAAGGAAACAATATTTAAAAAATACTAAGCTCCAAGACACATGAAAAAACCCATTCAAATTTGCATCCACCATCTTTACCTCAACTTCTTGGAACTCCTTGTAAGTAGCATCCCTCTTTCAAACAACTAAGAGACAACTCTGCCACACAAAACTGGCAAAACCAACTAAAGAGTAGCTTACATATGGAACTGATGTGGAATTTTAAAGTATAACTACATTTCCATCTCATCAGGTTAACTATTTTGAAAGAAATAAATACATATAAGGCCTGGAAGGAAAATACAGTCTGCCTGATTAATTTTTCTGGGCACAGGAAGTTAATTTCTTCATCTTAAAGAAATTTAGGTCCGAAATACTGAAGTTGTAATTAAAAACATTCAGTTTCTCTAAACTAGCCAATACATCATGAACTGCAGTTTTGCCAAGTTGCTTAAAGTTAATAGTGCACATATTTATAGATACTGTACCACAGATAAAACTCGAGAAAAACAATTCTAATCAGTAACATGACAAAAGAATTATTATTCAAAACTATTTATAAAAGTTGGATAGAACAAACACTCAGAATCACGGAATTAACAAGGTCGGAAAAGACCACTGAGATCATCCATCCAACCTATTACCTAACACCATCCCATCATCTAAATCATGGCACTAAGTAACAAGGAATGTTACAAGGAGGTGGTGGAGTCACCGTCCCTGGATGAGTTCAAGGATAGGTTGGATGTTGAACTTAGTGACATGGTTTAGATGATGGGTTGGTGTTGGACAGGTTGCTAAGTTGGGTAAAAGGTTGGACTTGATGATCTCTACGGTCTTTTCCAACTTTGTTAATTCTGTGTTTAATTCTGTGTTTAAGTACCTCATCCAATCTCTTCTTAAACATATCCAGGGATGGTGACTCAACTGCCTGCCAGGGCAGTCCATTCCAATGGAAAATCACTCTTTCTGTGAAAAATTTTTTCCTAACATCCAGTTTAAACCTTCTCTGATGCAGCTTGAGACTGTGTCCTCTTTTTCTGTCACTGTTCACCACATTGAAATTAATTAATTTCACCACTGCTTATTTTCCTGTTTTTAATGTGTCACACAGCACAAGCTAAAGACATTTCTCACTTTTTCTTTAAGTTTTATTAATCAAACACAGAGGAAAATTTACAAAGTGCCATCTAGATGAAGAATGAACCATATAAAAGCCTATTTCCAGACTTGAGTAGTTTCTTTTTTAACTGTCCTTTTGAATTCTTCTCTATTTACACATAACGTTGAAAATGCAGAAAATGAAAACTGGCATTGCTAACTCCAATCAATTAATGGAAAATTTCCAACTCACAACGCAGTTTCTTAGAGTCTTTATTCTCTTTCTCTTTGTCTTGTTTTTCCACCCCAGGGGAATCTGGTACCTCATCTTCTAATGCTTCATCAGATTCTATTACCTATTAGGTTTGAGAAGATACACAGTCATCAGTTTAACAGTCCACAGAATATAACATTAACACATTTCCCATAGATAGTTCTAAAACACACAACTTTTTCGCCCACAATGATATTTAGTTGGTTCTTTCCTGAACTCTAGATGTTAAATTTATCTTCAGAGATGATACCATTTCTGGCAGAGTGAATTACTCTGAGAAACACTGTTTCCTTGTAAGACTTAATAAATAAAGTTTTGATGAATATTGAGAAAGTACAACTAGTCTTTCACAGTAACACTTCATTACACCAACCAAGAAACAACAGAAATTATTTTTGGTTGAATTTATTTTACAAATTCAATAGACAAACATTAGCTATTTAATGCTATAAAATTTCCCAACTGATAGAGTTGAAAAAAAAAAATTATAGAACATTTACCCAATTTCTTCTCTCTATAATTAACATTTTCTAAATAGAAAATAGGACTACCAATTGGAAAATATCACTACCGTCAAAACATACACTGAACTCATTCCGAAAAACTAAACCTAAATTTTTGCTCTATATTACTGGTATCTCAGCATATTCTCAATAAACACCAAGTGAAAATGTAGATCACGTTGAAGTGTGGAGGCAGAAATCAACCTGCTAATCTGTACACCTGCAGCCTCATACCTATGCTATATGCATGACTGCATTTCAGGACACAGGAAAAAAGATTTCTTCTAGTTTCAGTACAACATATTCCCTTCCAAAACCATGTATTACTTCACTTCTACTGGAGTGAACTGGACTGCTACACAATTACCAAATAGAGTGCCTTCTGTTACAAGGAAGGACATTTTAAAAATAAGGCTGGGTTGTGTACTCCAGAGCACTGAGTGAGCAGCACCATGACTTCATTGACTGAGTTACATTTTAACTCCAAGGGCACATGTTAGCCTTAAGCATCCTAATCTCTCATTCCTTTTCAAAGGCTTTAGGCAACCTTTTTACACAGCAAAGGTTCATGTATTCAATTGTCCAGTTAATGTCCCCGCTAAGGATCCTTCCTCTGCCATTCTTCAAGAGGCCCCAGAGCTTTTTAGGGTTGATATATTTTAAACCTTTGGAGGAAAAAAAAAATCACCTAGAATGTAGTTTGTGTGTTATGTAACAAATCTAGTCTAATAACTTAGAAATTTCTCTATGCAGGTACCTATACCTCTTGTACAGCATATTGCCACAACAGGAAAGGAGCAAAGAGAACAGCATCTGATCTGTCCCTTCTTTTAAGGAAGATCTCCTCACACTAGAACTAGTGCCTCAGTTATAGGAAAGAGGTTCACATCTACTATTAACATAAACTTTTAATTTTGGAAAGTTTGCTTTAGATCTGATGGATTTTTGTATCTAAAGCTTGAATCCTCTAAGTTATCAGGTAGTTTAATATTCTTTCTTAACTTATGCCTTATTACCTTGGGTCTCTTGGCTACCAGCTTCCAGGAGGAACAATACATCACCATTTCCTCCCACAGGCTAATAAACTCTCCTTATTCCACCCTTCAGTTCCTCAACCTAACATGTAATATCTCACTCACATCTCAGCATATCTCAGCCTTTCCATCTTTGTTCATCTTTAAGCAGAGAAGTGGCCTCACTTGTGTTATGTGGGGCAGATAGGCGAAGGGTATTACTGAGTCACTGCCTTGCCTGGTTAAGGTTCATGACATTTTCCTACCAGGTAAAAGCAGATGAGGAGCCTAAACCGTAAGAACTCAGAAAAAAAACTCAACTATTTGTATTAGCCTGTTTTGGTGTTTTGGTGGAAAATACCCATACGTGAAAAACATCACAAGCAAAGAGAAAGGAAGACCACTGACTGGCATCAAAAGCAACATAGAGGAAACTGGTGCAGCAGCAGCCAAGTCTGTAAATATTAAAAAGTAAGAATATACAGGAAGTAAACTTGATGAGAGAGGAAGATTTTCTCCAAGGTCTCCTCCAACTTCTTCTAAATTAAAAATTGGTTAATCTTGTTTGGCAATACCGAAAACAAAATGCTCAAGCACTTAATGAAATAGGTGGCATTATGCTGTTAGATAAGAAGAGATCATACAGTATTTTGCCAGGGCTTTTAAATGGCACTTTAGTGCAACCTTAGTAAGTGAACAGCAGTATCAAATGCTGAGAATTGTATGTCATGAAGTAATCCCCTGGCCATCCTCCCTGCTTCATTCCCTCTCTATCAGAACCTTTCAGGTCACTGAGACAGACAAGCATTTGGCAACAGAAGCCAGTTCATTCCCGAGATGGAGGTCAGCCCATGCTTCCTGGTTCTTAATCCAGTAGACCATAATTCTTTGTCTGCCACTATTAATTATATTTCACTTGTCACCACCAGGACCTGCCATATTCTCAAACTCCAGCCCACTCTCAAGAAAATCAGTAAATGAAGATATACATAGAACATTAGAAGTTGTTACAATAATCAGTAATATTACCTTGAAAACAGAGCTTTTCCAATTCAAATACATACCTGGTTATTGATGGTATAGTTAAGAACTTTATACCATTCATTAATAAAGCTGTCGTTATCAGACTGAATTAAGAGCTCAGTTCCTTGGCGGGTTTTTAGCTTTAAAGAAATAAAAACAGATCTCATCAGAAGTGATAAACATTAGAATTCAAAACCCAAATCAAATTAAACTTCTCCCTGGCATAACTGTTAGATAATACATCATCACTCAAGAACATTTAGCAGTGAAAACAGTAAACAACAGTCTGCATAAAATTGAAAAGCACAATCCATGCAGACATATTTAAAGTGCACAGTGTTTGCAGATATTAAGATATTATATATATTTAACCTGGTAGAAATGGATAAAAATCAGGTTTTTGAAGTTTTTTATTTTAGAGAAAATTTCTTACATCGGTATTTGAAGTACATATATGCCTGCATTTAAATAAAAATAATTCACCTCAATAACATTCTTTTTGCTGGATTTGTCCTTTGAAGCCCAGTCAATCAATGCCCCTTTGAGATCCACTGTAAATTCTGGCTTAGACTGATTGACACCAAACTTCTGGAAAAAAACAGGAATGATGATGACAAAAACAAAGAAGTTCCTTACAGGTAACACAGTCTGGCAATTCTTTAAATACAATACGCATTATTTACAGTCTATACAACTTAACCCAAATACAACACTTTGCCAAAAATCAAAAGGCATGATACCAGAAAAACACAAAAACCTTACACAGAACACCCTGTAACCATGTCTATTACAAACTGCTCAAATTAAAGCCGTCAAAACTCCATAGCTATAAATGCCAACCAGATTCCAGCATAGCTTTTTCCCCCTATCACAAATGGTAGGAGTCCAAACATTGCAGCTTGATTTTAGTCAAGATAGTCACAAGCTTTAAACAAAATCAGCTAATAGGTAACTGAAAAAAAAAAAGCTAACTATTCTGTCACTTAATCAGTAGTTGTATATAAAAATCAAAAAAGGCAGTAGGTTTACTAGACAGGGATCATCTCTCTACAGCAAAAGAGCATTTTCAGTTGTTACATTTATCTATATGTATTTTTTTAAAGAAATAATAAATAGATAAAAAAATTTTTGCCCTAATGCATTTATATTTTTCTGTAGTGCTTGTATTGCAATACTCGAGCATGCCCTACCAAGTAAACAGAACTCACTATCTAGCCAGTAAACAAACAGCAAATAAGCAAAGCAACGAACAAAAAAACTAAACATACAACCCACGAGTAACCGTTCAAATAATTTGGAAGCTATTTTTTGCCTACTACTGTTACATCTATACTAGGTATCAGAATTTTTTTAGATTAAATACTTTTACTAAGATTTCGACATACATCACATAGCTTTGAAATGTAATTCCTCAAGGAAACCAATTTAGTGGCCCATACAAACAAAAAGCTCCAATTGCGAGTGAAATAAGTAAAATATGGAACAGTTGTAAGTCACTGAGTTACAGCACAGAAATTTAATGTTGTGGTTCCAGGGAAAGCTTGTAGCATCTGCTCCATCAGAAATGCTCTTTTCTATTTCTTTAAGAAGTCTTTGATGTGTGAATGCTGCTTCTGTGACAGCTCTGGGAAACCTGAGCCCCAGGACAAGCTCCTTGTTGCAAACACAAGTTTCCAGCCTGTACAAGAACAGCCATATCCAACGGGAGAAAAAATGGTTCAGAAAACAGGACTAATCTGCTGCTTCTGATTAAATTCCCAGCATGGATGTTAATTAATGCTAATTGTGTTTTAGAAAGGCTGTTTACCACTGGAAAATCTCCCCACCTTGAGTCTTAAGGGCAATGAAGGGTTGAATGAAAAGTAGCATCTTAACCTCTTTATTTTACCCTGAAATACCAGAGTAGGAGAGTATTTCTAATTTGTTCAACGTCAATTAGCACTTGGGGGAAAAAACAACCCACACACAACCAAATTAAAAAAAAAAAAATCTCTACCAAAAAATCAGCACCTTCATCTTTCTAACTTAAATCTCAGATACCTCCTTCAAGAACATATCCTATTAATTACAGTAGAGCTTTTGAGAGAAGCCCAGATCAGCAGTGGAGTCCCCAGGAACAATCTCTGGGTCATTACAGCTCTTGTAGCAGCTGCCTGTTTAAAAGAAAGTCACATAATTGCTGCACACAGAACCAAAGTGCCCCCAACACGCACTTCCTGGCAGCCTAGATCAATCTTGCTGCGTGTTGGAAAAAAAGTTAAATCAATTTATAGAGTTTGGCACTGTAGAGAGCAGGAAACTAGTGCCAAAGTCCTCTGCAGGACTGCGGGTGGGGAGGTGAGAATGTGTGCGATTAGTTAAAAACACGACCCAGATGATGCTGAGAAGCACAGGAGAGGATGTGCTACAGGCAAAATCAACAGAAAGAACAAAAATTTAAGAGTAACTGCTGTTTTGACCAAAAGGGAAGTCCTCCAATACATTAGCTTGCTGAACTCCACAACTGACACATCGCAGCACTACCTCCCAGAACACCTTTACACTCTATCCATCTTTTTTGCCTGACTCCAGCATTTCAGAGAAGCACAGAAGAAAGCAAAAACTAGAAGCTAAAAAAACAGAGGAAAAAAGAAGTCTTCCCTCACTCCTTCACTCCAACGGTGGCCAAACTACTGTGTGAGATCCAAGCACAGGTAAACCCTGCCATGCAAATAATCCAGCCTTCCTGCAAAGCTCTTCTGATACACCAATATATTATATATTCATCACAAACTTTTTTGTTCCCGGACATTTGAAGTTAACTATGCAGGCTCTCCTATGAGCTGTCCTATCAGGGTCCTTTTCTGCTCCCGGGTCTATGAAAATGAAATGCCAGCAGCCATTTCCCTCCTTGAAAGCTTCCAAGAGCAAGTCCTGTACAGGGCTGCTCAGACACTTTGCATACAAAGGTTAGCTAAAGGCAATCAAACCCTCCTGAAGCAAGAAGGTTCTGCTGACAGAAGTAAAAAGAAAGCCTATCCCTTTGGAACTGCTGCCACACAGACATGAAGTCTGCTTTCTCAAAACAAAGTGAGCTACCTAGACAGCATTAGTCAGGATAAATTCAGCTTTTACTAAGCAGACACCTTATCCTTACTGGATTTCTCTGTCCGGGAAGCTTGGAAAGGGCAGCAGTGTGCAAAAGAGGGAGAGGTCTATATGTCGTGCTGCCAGCTGTCTCAAATATGAAGCTGTCCTGCAGTGACTTCTGACAGCTTTTTTTAGGAAAAAAAGGCAGCCATGCTTATGCTGGTTGTATGGCAGAAATAACTTCTACTTTTTGGAAAGAATAAAGTGTTTTCTTTGGTTTAGCTATAGTAGATGTTGTGCAGTTTAAGGACACCTTTGAAGATGTGTACTGATATCAATAAATAGAAGGCTTTTTCAATCTTTTCAAGACTTTCTTCAAGTCCTGGGAGCCTGCGTAGGACAGGCCATGCAGTCTGTACTGCAACATATTCCAGCATTCTTTGGAAACAGAACTGCATGTTATTTATGGGAAGACCTGGAATGTACAAATGACACCAGGCATCCTTGTAATTGCATTTCTAATTAGAGCTCAGCAGAATGTTTTAATTCTAAGTCCTCCTCACCCATGGATGGACTGTAGAGGGCTGAGGAGACAAGATGCTCCTTTGTGGCTGGTAGGGGAGCTTCAGAACTTTAACAAAAAAAAGAAAAATATTTTCTTTATTGTCAGAGCAAAAAAATGGATTTTGGGGTTGTTTTTTTTTTGAAACCAGAGTCTGACAGGAGGATTTATGTTCCTAAAAGCTTTCATGATAATCATCTGAGCTCCTGTACAATCCAGCAGTACAATATTCATGAACTGTAGCAATGTATATTTAACATCCTTGGCTAAAAACACAGTGGTATAACACTGTAAACAAGAGTTTGCTCAGATGAATCTTGAGGAGCATTTATTTTCTTGATGCTTAAGAAGTTTTCAGACTTCTGGTTTACCAGCACTGTACTTGTCATTGAGGACATGTACCTGTTACAGAAAGCTGACAGATGAATCTGCTGAGCAGTTACCATTTGCTGTTTTATGAAGTTCCATCACTAAAATTTGGCAACAGCTAATGCAACTCATTCACACCAAAAAAATTCAGTGAAAAACAGTACTAAAAAATCCAGACCTCCTTATAGAAAGTAGCCTTTTAAAGGCTTCCAAACTGATCGCAAACTCTGTGTTCCAGGCTTCCACATAAAACTCAACTTTTGACAAACAAGGAAAAGACAGTTGCATCATTTGTAGCACAGAGTTAACTGAATAAACATAGTTATTACCCCTACAGAAAAAAAAAAAATTAACATACTGGTCATCAAAATGGTCATTCCAGAAGTCTCAGGGATCTTAACTAAACTCAAAATACATAACTTTCTCTCCATTCTTAAGTAAATTCTAGCCAAAATAACAAAAAATTGCTTTAAACATCACCAACACTCCTCAAAAAACCAAATTATTGAAATATTTCTTTTCATGTCTTTATTATATCCATTAAAGCTTTAGTTTGGTCCTGATACAGTGCTGAGAAAGTGATAGTAAAAAAACAATAATCAACCCACCAAACGCTATTTCTTTTTTTTAACACTAGGATTAATACATAAATTCCTCCTCATTCACCTTGAGCAACAAGCTGCCATACTAGCTACCAACATTTTATGAGCTTCTGATGGGCAGCACTTCTGTGCTTGGCATCTAGATTTCAAAACAACTACAGATGCTTAAATTGTAAAAAAAAAAAAAAGAGTCCTACAAATTTACATCAGCTTTCTGTATGTGGAATATAACTAAAACATTCTTGTGCTCTTTTTCTTTCATCTCTTTATGCATAACACTTATATTTTTGGCTATTCCAATTATAGCTAGAATTATCAAACAACATGTGCATATATCATTGTATCAAAGGTATCATAGGCACCAAACAAAAAAATCTAAATTAGTTGTGTTAGAAATAACCAGATATAAAATATCTGTTAAAAATCTAACCAAATCATGTTGCTTATTAGTCAAGGCACTAGTGATTCAAATAGTAGGTAAATTTGAGATTATAATTCTGGTACCAAAGAACCAGATACACTTTCCACTTTCTTCCAGCAGATCAATTACAGGATTATTACAATACATTTGTGTTAATTTGTACCATGGGTGGCTTTCAAAAACAGCAAACAAGATACATGAGGTGTTATATGAAGTGTCAAAACTAAATCTTGGAAAAATTCAAGTTTACTTTCAGGATTAGCAGCAAATGGCCTTACAGGGACAAGAGGCATGCAACAAGAACACATACAGTGATAGCTGAAACTTGGGCAGAGTTTACATAGGTGACAGCAGGTCGACGACTGAGAGCATTTTTCCAAGAAGTAAGCAGCGAGAACAAGAGCTCAGGAATTGAGCTCCCTTGGCAAAATGACTTGATGAGAAAAAGGAAGAAAAGTGATGAAGTCACAAAACAATGCACAAAAAAAGAAGATATGGTTATATCAATCACTGGGCTAATGCTAAATAAATACTCTCCTAAGATGAAGAAGAAATGTAATTCTTACATGTCAGACTGTTAGACTTGACTTCACCTAAATTAAATATGGACACAGAAAAAAGTTTGAGAGGTGAGGTGAAATTTTTAATATCCAAAAAAAATTTCCTATGGAGAACCAAATGAGTGTGTATTGAATACCTAATTACATCTTAACAAAGCCAATTGTGAGTATGCAGGTGTACACTAAGTCTCTGAAAGAGAACCACTTCATTTTATTGTTCATACTGTTGATATTTATTTTGTTGACACTATTCTAATACTTGACAGTACATGTAACTGACAGTGTCTTACAGAACTATTGTGACTATGGAACTTGTGCTCCACTTAAATCAAAAGAATTTATGCCTTTTTATTTTTCTCACCAATTGACTTATTTTGGATGGTGTAATACAACTTGGACTAGTGCCTCTAAATCATGCAACTGTGCTTATTGCTGATCTTTTATGGATAATTCATTTGGGCACACATCATTCATAGCATTACAATACATTCATGAACAGTTTAGCACTGTGTTTTAATGATATCAACATACAGCTGAAAAAAAGTTTTTTTGATCCACAGCTACATTTGGATTAAGAGCAGCTGTCATTAAGACTTGTTATTCAGGCAAAATGTTTTACTTTACAAACATGCTTATTTTTAGCTATAAAACTAAAATACTTCAGGGATCTTTAGCTATAAAAGCATATCACAGAAGTCACCAAAATCCACTTCCTACCATAAAGCATAATTTACCTTCTCTCATGTCTTTCACCCTTGTTCTTTTTCCTGCCTTTCTTTTACCTCTGCTTGAACATCTTGCCCAACTTTACCTTTTCCATTCCCTTCTCCTCCAAATTTTATTCATCCATCCTCACCCATTTTTTTCCCAATGGCCCCTTCTGTAGAAGGGGAAAAAAATTATACTTCCAGTTCTGAAATAAATTATTCCTATATAAAAGAATTGCCAATTCCAATTCACTACCCAAAATGTAGTGCAGGAGAAAGTGAGCGAAGTAGAAAGATCAGTAAAGCACAGCAAGGTAGCATGTATCTGCAAGAGGCAATTTTGCTGAAATTTGCATCAAAATACAATAAAACAATGAACAGTAATCTGTCCTGTCTTTATTGCACGAGATCCACACAATTTAGTATCAGACCTCCAAAAGTAGGCAAGTAAGGCACAGATAAATAGCCATTTCTTTTTTTACTATTGCAGGCATGCAGCTGGATAAATATAGCAAATTTAATTATAGTGCCATTACACTAGAGGTGACAAAAATTGAATAATCATCATCTTCAACATGATGTTTCTCTTCAGGTCTCCATCAGACAAAAGAGATACAAGTAATTGTCATGCACTAATATGGAATACAGCAAGACAAAGAGTAAATTAAAAGACAACAATATGACATTGCTCAAATAATCCAACACAAGAAGCCAAGTGTCAGACTATTTTCTTTATTACATGTATCACATTCAAAATTACCAGGACTGAATGAAAAAATATCAAAGAATGGTAAAACAAACAAACAGTTTAGACAAACACATTAGCAAGAAACAAAAATATATGGCCTAGAGCAAACACTTCAAGTCTACAGGGCCCCTGAATATCTCTTTATCAGCTTCTTGTCAAATACAGACAACTGGTTTTCTGATGCTACATCATAATTGTTTCATTAAATTATTCTTTTGCTAACTTACACGTACTTTTTTTTTTATAAATTAGGTATATATGTTGGCATTTAAGTCCTACAAATAAGAGAGCTTTAATTTATTGTGCTTTACACGACTAGCGCTTCAGTTAGGGTGGGGAGGGGGGGGTGTTCCTGAGCTTACCCAGCCAGTTCCACTTCCTTGTGTTTTAGTGAACAGCAGTGACGACCCTTGTAACACTGCCCATGACGACATCCAATTCTTTCTGCAAATAATTGTAAAGAAATATAAAATAAATTGGCTTAAAGTAGATATTTAAACCTTGGATCATTGCTGCCCAGCTGATCTGTATGTTAATATACTTAAGCATATATACAGTCATTAGTGGCATCAGTAAGTCTTAATTGCTGTCATATTTGTATAAGGGAACATATGTTAACAATCCAAGCTTGACCATCAAAGTCTAAATCAAACAAAGCTAATTAGTAGTGGAAGCAGTTCACCAGGAGAAACACCGTGCAATTATAATTTCAAAGGGGCTAATCTGGAACGCTCAGCCTACTATGTACTTAATAGATCATGCCAAAGTACTACATAATTCTGAAGTCCATTGAGCACATCCAAGATGCAAGTGTCCCATGTCGTTGTAATAAGCTCATTTACACTGGCAACAAAATATTTGCTGCACATCTAAGAAAATTAAAATGAATGAGTTGTTTCAGCTGTGTATTTGATTTTGTGCCTGAGGACCTGTCCTCCCAAGGTTATAAAAAATAAAAGCCTTGACAAGGCCTGAGTATCTGTTGCCATTACCCAAACATGAATTATTACTCAATCGCTCTCAAAGTGACAGGATGGCCATGTTGCATCTTTCTGTACAGCAGCAATAATCCAGTTCAGTGATTTCAACAGATGCAACAGAAATGGTGACAGTATATTGCACCAGTGGCATCTTACATAAGCCACTGTCTACTCTGTCCTACTGATCTCTTGGGAGCAACTCTTGAGAAACCAAACTGGAGCTAAGATGTGCTGTTCAGCTGCACTGGACTAGGTGAGGGTGGCTCTAGGATATCATCTCAGTGTTGACTCTTTAATCCTCAGGAAAAGCATACCTCATGTATCAAAAGTCTAGATAATAATGAACTAGATGTAACACATTATGAGATCTAAAATATTACATTTTAAAAAAGGCAAAAAAGTCAAAAAGTAAACCTAAATTACATCTGAGCAGCATTTGTCACTGACTCTTTGCAAAACACCAGAAACATGTTAGACAGCATGACTTGATTATTCATTATGATTTATAGTGCAAATGCCTGCCTAGGAGCAAGAGAAAGGAAGTTGGAAATTAGGTCACTCATCACCTACAGGGAGACTGGTGTCAGGCATTACACTGCTTCAAACCCTTCACAAGCAGAGTAAAGGAAGAATTAGGGAGTACATGGCACGCACACCTCTTGGAAATTAAAGGACATCAAGTGAAAGTCTGAAAGCTCCTCTTAGCCAATTCTATTCAAGGATCAAGACAGGCTTTAACCAATACAGACTTTCTCTTAATCAATCAATCAATCCCATTTTAGAAAGCTGTCTCTTGTCAATACACATCCATGAAATCCCTGCCCTGTGTAAAGCCCTGGCATATATGAGCCACTGGCACTCTGAAGTCCATTATCTTTAGCTTACTGGGAGAAACACATTGGATAAGATCAATGCTGTGTCCTACTCCTACAGGAAAACCTCAGGCAAATTCAGACAAGAAGTAAGAAGTCGCAAAGCCCAGTATGCTGTCCTAATACAAAAGACCTTACACAAATCCTAAGCACATGCACTTCTAGAAGTCCAAGACTTACCGAACTTTCTTCCCATTTTCTGTAATTTTTGTCACATTTAATAAACCATACTTTTCTTGGCCCTGTAAGGTAAGAGCAAGAAATATAAAGGATAATGTGATTCTATTAACATAACATCACAAAATTCAATCCCCCAAATAATTTCTGGTAATGAGCCATCTTTGCCACATTTGCTTCAAGAAAGCATCTTTAAGCATATTTAAATTTGCAGAGACAGCAAAATCAAAATTCTTCTGGGAAAGTACTCATTACCATTCAAAGGGTAAAAAGCTTTCCTTCATCAAGACCTAGGTTATTTGGACAAGCCAACTAAATAATTTGTGATAGTAGACAGGGGAAATTATGAATGTCAATTTATAATGATTTGTGTAATAGCACATTAGTGGTTTTGTCCTTTATTAGAAGAGGATGACAAACAAACAGTCTAGATTCCCTGACAAATTCTTCCAAGTAATTTTTATATAATTTCATATTTTAAATAAAACATGGTTGATGTGCATGAAAATATTAACATATTCATGTTAAAAACAGATAAGTGAAATATTTCTTTGATGTTCTTTTTTTTTTCCTCCTATCCCCAAGGAAAATATTAGAATTTTAAACTGCTTAGTTGTGCCTTGCTGATGAAAACCATCTCTATTAGTATGCCTACTAAAAATTTGGAGATCAGTCAGTGATTAGTGGAAAAGAAACACTGCTGAACAAGAAGGGTGTTTGTAAGTTTTAAATATTTGAAGTCTGCATTTCTAGTTTCTGTGTAAAAATAATAAAATAAAGGAATGTTGAAAAAGCATTCTAGGATTATAAGGAAAATCATTAATTTATACCATCATCTCAAGATGAAGTATCAACTTCTGTCATTTTCTCCTGTCACCTCAGCCTTACCCTACCAGTCAATAGTGCTAAAAGAGTACTACTTTTTTTTTTTTTATAGTTTCCTTGTCAGTAACAGCTTCTAATTTATTTTATGAACTAAGCTATTTGTTGAAACAACCAACTAATGAATGGGTCCCAACTAGTTTTATCAATAAAAAATAACAACCTCAGTACTAGAACTAATGAAAACAGAAGATAAATCCTCTTCAGCATTCTCCTCAATGTCAAATTTAAACAGCCCATAACTGCAGAATACAATATTGAAGAAATTTTTTTCTGCTGGAATACTGTGCCAACACTTTTACCAGAGGCATACAACTGTTTTTCATGAACCTTAAAAATTTTACCTACATGTTTCAAGCACAGAACATAAAACACAGAAAGAACGGATTACCAGGACAAAGGTGTTTATCTGAGGGATCAGATGTTATTTCAATCCAGTGGTAACTGATACTCTCACTTAGTCTAATATCTTCATTGGGCTGCAATGCTTTCCCAAGCCAGTGATATAAACATTATTTTCCAAAATTGATATTTCAATAGAAGAAATAAGTCCTTCCCTCACTCATCCTCCAAAAAACTAAACAAATTCTGTAAATGACTACTTATGATCCATGCAGTCTATGGATCAACAGTCCTATGCTCTGCATCCTTCTAACAAATCCTTGGCTTTAATAAGCAGAACAATCTGTCACCATCTTTCATAGTGACTGAGCAACCTGTACTCACTTTCCGAAATAAATGATGGTTTTAATAAATGATTCATGGTGGAACCAGTGGGGATGCTCCACAGAGAACCTATTCAGAAAAAGTACCATAATGCCCTACTTAGCAGCAACACTAGGGGGTACTAATGAGAAAATTAATGTAATCGGGAAAAAGAAGTGGAAAGGAAGGTAGGAATCAAAATACTCAAAATTCTACCACATTTCTTTGGAATATTTAAATCCCAGGGGACAGCTAAAGAAAATACAGGGTCTTTTTTTCTCTATTATCTAGAGTAGTAGTGAGGTATTCTGAAAAGCACAATTTTAAAAATGCAAGGTTTGAGCCATATTTAAAGAAATTAGATTAGATCCAGCAATAATTCCTTTTGTGTAAGGCTATCAGGTATGCTTACTCAATAAACAATGTCTATTTTATTGTGAAAAACTGTTTGAAGAGTTGTAAGAATGGATAAGCCAGAGAACCATTTCCTTGCATACAATTAAACCATAGAATTTGTGCCTTTGATGCCCTAAGGTACCTACTAAAGGGCTGGTAAAATTGATTAAGTTACTTATTTCAATATTGCTGTAATACAAATCCAAAAAAAAAAAAAAGGCTAAAACTTTCATTTTTTTAATTACTTCACACTGTTCAAAGGAATGATCACATATAAAATATAAACTGAAATTAAAAAATCCATTAAATATTCATAAAGAGTTTAACAAGCTTAGATTTTTCTCCCAGTAATTATTTTACTAAATTAAAAGGACACAGATTATTTGTGCCAGGTCTTCTGTCTCTTTAAGGTGAATGAAATGTAAGTCAAAATTAGGGATATCAAATACTACAAACTGTATCTGACTACTGACAGTGAGAGATTCTGTGGAGAGGGGGAATCTGTTTCTGTTTTTACTTTTCAAGATGCTAGGTGAAAAGACACGAATGCTGAAGGAATCAAACCGAGTTCTGTGTAATTTGACCTACCTTTATTCCACAGTTAATTTCTAACTTAATCTCTTATCACTGAGTTGTATTTAAACCAAGAAATTTACATTTGTTCTGAAAGCAGAGTTGGACACAATGAGTTCCTGTTAAAACAAAGCCTTCAAATAGTTTTATCCCATTGTTTTTCCCAATAATAAGAAGGGTCACCCTCAATTCTCTAATCATTAATAGCCCTGTTTCTACAACACCTACTTAGCTATTTAAACACTTTGCATACTGACTGTGGCTTGATGCTTTGGTGAAGAAGGAGAAGACTCATTTTCAGGAAAACTGGCCTTAGAAGCAGTTGATGATTCCTATAAAATTCAAATAGTAGATATAAGTTATTATTTTCGTTATGAATATTTTAATTTCTTTTAACCCTAAAGATATTTGATACTTTCTCTATTTTTACACACTCACACCATAAGGAAAAAAGTACTTTTAAGCATTCATGACATTCTCAGATAGCTATAGTCTAAATTTCATTACTAAACAACATTCTTACAATATTTACAGACAACATCAACTGGGTTAATTAGTATTAACCATTTGTAAAAAAAATGCTAATATATGTTGTATCAGATTAAAGCTAAGCCTTCATCCTTATTAAGGGGCAGATTTTTTTTGTATGATATCGCTATCAAATTATGAAGCATATTTAGAATACTAACCTATTACAGGGTAACATATTAAATACTAAGATTTTAAAGAACATAATACATCTGTATGGATAGTAAATATAAATTAGTATAACAAATTGTTATACACTTAGTAAATATACAACAACTTCATTTATTTTTGAGAGTCATAATCATTACCTTCCTTATAATCAAACAATGAAAATCTCTAGAGCTTTGGGGTTTTCAATGTTAAATACAGGTCAAAATAAAGTACTAAATCTCTGAAAACTAGAAGAATTTCCTATCTGGAACAAAAAAAAACCAAAAAAGGATGTGTGTTTCCTCTGAAGTAAAGATTGCTTTGCACAAATACATCTCTTGAAAATCTGGTAAAGAATTTCAAGTGGGAGAAAAACATCACTTGTTCTCTGTCACTGTTAACACATTTCCCCCCTCCCACTTTCTAACTTCCAAACTCAGTTTGCTTTTGCAGCATTACATAACACTCTGCACACCTATACTTTAAAATTCACTTGTAAATCTACCTACAGAAACCCACTAGTTCTTTTAGTAGCATAATAACAGAGTAGCAGTCTTAAACAGCCTAAATGCTCCATATTTTCAGATGTCTGCAAAGAAAAAAAAGATTTCAAATTGAGAAAATCAACACTGCCACTCCCAGGAAGGTATTTTCCCCTCTGGTTAACAAATCCTTTAGTTAATGGCTCTATACAGATATGTGCCACAGTCAATAAACTGTTAACAAGTATGTTTGGTATCTTCAGATTCTCAAGAGCCATGACAACCCATACTTTCACTCTGACACACTTCAAGTATTCCTTTTCACTGGCCTATTTTCATACAATTGAGTTGCGTTGTTTTTCCAGGAAAAACAAATCAGGAAAATAAAAAGAAAATAGTTTCCCTAGGAGTCAGCTATAAAGCAAACTTGGGGTTCATGTCCCTATCTAGACAAACACTAGTTCTTTTCCTTCCTATTTCATTCTGCATTTGAGATCAAGAAATCCAATACTTGTGGTAACAAACTATTCCCTTTTCACATACTATTTAATTATGTTAACAGTGTGCCTGTGAGTGGTAATAAAACAAGTACATTAAAGTGCTAAAAATTATTTGTCTTTCCATAAAACAGTTTAATACTCCACTACATGCTTTTAATTTTCTCAAAACATTGCTGCTGTGCTTTATATGAACTATAGTTTCCTTACTATTAAAAAAATACATGCTGCCTACATGCTTTGAAGCTGTTAAAGGAACATTAGTCTACTAAGTGGCTCCTATATAGTTTCTTTTGGTTATTAAACTTAGGATTTTGTACACTTTCATGTTTGCTTCACTAGGTTAAAGTTTTTCATATGTGAACACTGCACCCTGAAGAAATGTAAACAGCTCCACTTATTCAATATTTTACAAAAGTTCCTTCATTCAGTACAGCACTACATAAAGGTCCTTCTGAAACAAAAGTAAACCTTATACCAATTTTTTAACAAGATACTTTAAAAGCAAAGCCAAAACGCGAAGCTAAGAGTTATCTCCAACAAAATTGTTCATACTTGTGAGGCATAAACTGCACACGAAGCTAAAAGTGTCCACCCAGCTTAGACTTACCAGGGCTCCATCTAGGCTGCCCCTCATGCAGTGCCATAACACACTGAGTACAGAGGGATGTGTAGGGCGGAGGAAGGGAAAGGAACAGTAGCAGGAACTCAGAATTGCTCAAGCTAAACTAATGTGTGCAGGTGCAAAGTCCTCAGCCAAGCACGGTCCACTGCCCTCAACACCACATATGATATATTCTAAACTGACAACTCAAAAGCTCAAGATCAAATCCAATAAATCCTATTCCGAACAACTAAGTCAACTCACGAAAAGGTACTCCACTAAAATGTACTGGAAACAACCAGTCAAGCAAGTAAAGTTCTGAGCAACAGCTCCCTTTTCATTACAAGTACAGTGTTTTGCCCATTTCAGTTTGCTTTTGACATCTGTGATTACACAAGCCCAGTCATAGGCTTTTCCTTACACTCACAAATCTACATTCATTTTACTTTTTTTGTTGTATCTTTAGGAAAAGGGCGTTTACAACACCATTTCTTGGTATCTCGTTCTGAGTAGTCCGTGATAACATTTCAGCATAGAAAGTATTTAATTTTCCATGAACCTCAGGATGGACTGCAGTAAAGCTACAGAAACCAGCAAGTCACCTACACCACCAGTTTCAGTTCCTCCCTGCTCAGCTCACATCAGCTCTCCCCACCCACAGGCACAATGTCCCAGCACAAGCAGAAATGGCTGGGACAAAAGTCAAAGTGGACAGACAGGCAGAAGGAGGAGCAAGGGAGAGGCTCTGTCTCCTCTTTGGTCTAAACTGCATCTGTTACTGTGCAGCCCAAAACAGGCTACCAAGAACATGCCCTATGAAGGGGCAGAAAACAGCTTTTGTTGTTACTGATCTGCAGCTCTTTTTAGACTAAACACCAGCTCAGCTCTGGACAGGATCAAAGCCAAGTGTTTCAGCACTTTCAGTACTGTCCTCTGCCCTTCAGTAACAACATTTAAACTCTGCTTTTCCACACACAGCTTTTCTTCTTTCCTCAAGATGTTACATTGGCGCTCAATGGAACTGTCATTAAAGGGATAAATCCACTATATAACATAACTATTTATATTTTTATGGCATAGTTTTAACTTTAGCAAGTACAACCTTTATTTCAATTTATGTGTATTTCAATTATTCATCTGCGATCTTTCAAGTGTATTTCTACTCCATGTTCCCTACACTACATTAAAACATTCAGGCTTGAAATATTACTGTACCTTACACGAGAACCTTGCCCATATCCATAACTGTGTAATACTAACACTAACTACAAACCATAGCTTAAAATTAATTGTGAAGCTCCCAATTCCAAGTAAAAATGGCTGTACATGCCAACCCCTGAACTAACATTAGTTAAAATACTTCAAGGACAAGAAAAGAGCTACTATTCACAAAGTAACAGTAGTAAAGCTATTAACAGCCCTTGGTTTTGCTGAATGTTATACACAATGATTCAAGAGAACATAAGAAAGATGCAGTATCAGAAATTCATGCATACTCATTTCTGGACATTAAATACTCTACACATCAGAATCAGCTGGTGTTTCAGCATGCTGCTGAACTTGCTCCTACCTTGTCGTTGGTGTCCAGCACTATTGTGCTGTGCCTCCATTTTGTTAAAACTATTGGTTCCTGTAGCCTCCTGTCCAGACTCCTACTCTTTATTATATCTCTCTGCTGCTGTGGTGAAGCATTATACTAAAGAAGAGAAAAATAAAATTGTAAGTAGAATCTAACTCATACAAACAAGACTTGGACATACCACTCATATGAGTAAACAGTGAAAACTTTCAGATTTCTAAGGTAATCCAAGGATGAAAACAGTTTTGCATTTAGTCTTCGGAACTGTTGTTTCTCCTGTACTCCTTTTCGAAGCAGTAACTAAGACTGGCCTGTGGGGATCATACTCTCCATTGGCAGAGAGATGTTTGATTCCTTGTGCAACAGCTTACTGCTGATTTTGCAATCCAGCAGGGTATTGAGAACCACCAAGGAATTACAACAAATATAAGATTTAAACATTCACTCTTCATATTGCACTGACAGTACTATGGCATCTGATCAGCTCTTGTGTAAGAAAAAGAAAACTTTATTATCCTGCCGTAAGGTACTTAAGATTCTTATGATTGCCTGGGTATTACTCTCTTCAACCCAAAGATCTGTGAAGCTCAGGGGAGAAGACAAGGGTGAAGACTCGCTTTTTCAAAATAAACACATCAAAAGAATCTTTTGGTGTAGAATGCACATATATGGAATGTACAAACCTACACATTCCATAAGCATGGAAAATAAATATTTAGCAGGAAATAATTTGAAGAGTTACTAGAGTTCTAACAGTCAAGGACAGACTGTATTTACCATAACAGGTTTTCTAGTAACTCATGCAAAGACACCGAGACTGAGAAAACATGAAGGTCTCGAGAAGGACACAGCATTGAATTAGATCTCAGAATGGTACCATATTTATCATTAGTAGTTTTGCCATTTTACATCAGAACAATCAATAAGTTATAAATATTATAAAAACACTTCGAAGTTTAATACTGAAAATACAAATGAGAAAACATCAACACATGGGGTTTTTTAAGTCAAAGACTAAAATCTGTACATAGAAAGAAACTTAAGGCAGCATTTGTGGATCCACGTAAAACACTAGAATCCACTGAGTAAGAAGTGACAAAGAAAGTCAAGTGCCACCTTTATTTGAGGAGGCTCAAGCAATAATCTTTGCAAGGACACAGAGTTGTACAGTTTTGTTACTGATTCCTACCGGAAGCACAGAGCCTCATAACACAGAGCACATACCAGCAAAGCATGGCAAGGTTTACCTAAACAACATAAATGCTAAGACTAAGCTAAATTGCATAATATAGCTATATTTATTGTCCAAATAAAGAACCAGCATTACTACTGCTATGGCACTCATAATGCTTGCGTTAGCTTTGTATTTCATTATGAACACAGTTAATGCTCCAATAAGTCAACAGAACCTTAAAAGCTAAGTAACTTTAATGTTTTATCACATTATTTCAAGATGCACAAGAATAGTAAAATACTCCTGAGTGAATGGACCTCAGTATCAAGAATAAAATTCAGTAGTTCAGGAACAGACAAAAATGTATTGGCTGTCACTGCAGAAATTCACTTCCGAGCCTGCGCTGCCTTTGTACTGGGTTCAGCACAATTACACTCGCAGGACAACTGCTTCCTTACAATGGCAAGGTTTTAAGCAACTCTCAGTTTCTCTCCCTGTTAAATCAAAAGCTGAACCATCAATCATGCTGTAAGGACACTAATACTAGCTTACTTTCTTGTTACAGAAATACCCACTCTGCAGATGCTCCTAAAGCCCAAACTCTGGCAGCAAGCTGGACAATCTGTATTACAACTGAAATCTAAACAAATTTCACTGAAACTATGTGTAAATCACAAAAGCTGCAACAAGCATCGTTCACTGCAGAAGCACTAACCCATTTAAGTAGGCAATTCAAATGCATTTCTTGTAATGGAACAAAACTTTTTATTTCAGAAATAGATTTATGCTGCAGAGACACTGGTTTACATTACTTCTGGAAATCCTTGATGCACTTTCCATTTGAGTAAATCAAGGAATTGGAGTTTAAACAAAGATGTTTTTGATAAAACATCTTCATCTTTTGATGAATTTAAGTCTATTTTAAAAGTTAGGATATTAGGCATAAGCTTAATCACAAGTGATCTATATTTAATAGGTGCCTTTGATACTACCACAAGTCATAAGGAGTTAACCTATTTAACAAACAATCCCATCCTGAAGGGGAAATATGTTTAAACAAGAAAGCAAAGCAACAGGATATGGAGCTCAACAACAAAGCACTGCTAAAAAACTCAGGAACTCTGAGCTATATGCATCTCAGCGGCTTAAATAATTTGCATTGGTGATACAAACAGTGTTAGTAAACTGACAAGTCTTTAAAGGGAACATTTGACATTTTTGCCCCATTTTCTCACAATAGACTTCAAGAAAACATTTTTGGCTCAGATGTTTGTGTGGAGTTTTTTGTTTTATTCATTATAAATAGTAAAAATGGGAGGGTGTGGGGGAGCTGGGTGTGATGTGGAAATAAAAAGCTTATATATTTCTGGGTCAAGACAAGCCTCCACTTTTAAAATAAATGGATTATCTGTGATCTTCAGAGAGCGTCAGAGTGAGATTCAGACACCGCTCCAGACTCCACATTGTCCAGCAGAACTCACCATCCTGTAGACCAAGCAAAGTTCACTGGCTAGAGAAGAAGCCAGGGGCAATAGCCTTGCCAGGATGGATGACATCACCCTGCTACTCTTTGGTCGGCTTCCACACAATCCTAGTTTAAAAAGCCTTTCAGAACAGTTTCAAGTCTGATTCACTTACTGACATTCTACAGGACTCCTACCTGCAGAGGAGGATGACTTTCCTACAGGCATTTTTCAATATCTACCACTGTTCACCAGCAATAATAAGCATCTAGGTTGGGTTTGCCTTCCCTCACACAAAGTCTTATTTTTACATAACTCTGAGCAGGCTTTCTAGACCTAGGCCTTGAGGTAATCTTGAAGGCAGAGATGAGGCAAGGGCCACACACTGCAATAAAACCAACCCATTCAAGACTGCAGATTGCCTGGTAGGACACAAGCAACTTGTTCATTCTCTAAATGTACACACCAAGCAAAACAGAGCTCTTGTAACAGCTCTTAGTATAGGTTAAGGAGAACAGTGGTATAAATTTAGGTCCCACAGTATTCTTTTCATTGCTGAATTTTTTCAATACCTTCCCCTGTTACTAAAAGGCTTTCTTTGCCTTGACAAAATTTTCTAACCCCCTCAACTGGCTGAGTGATTTATATTTAATTTTAATCTGATACATGGCATGGCTCAAGGCTCTGTCCTAGCCTAATTGTGGCTGAAATAAACCTAACACCTCCAAGTTATTTGTAGCAATTGTCCTCATTCTTACAGAGATGACACAGATATGTCAGCTTTAAGAAAGAGAAAAGAGATTCGTCTTGGTTTGTGTTAACAACATCCTCAGCCAGATGAAAGCAACTGGGTGGGTGAAGGGAGAAAAGACTGAGAAGCAATGGATACTGAAAATTAGTAAAGATCTGAAGTTAAGCATTTTACTCTACCTTCATGCAATCAGTGATCAAAACAGCAGCATTTAAAAATACTGTGCTATCCTAGTGCCCTTTGACACCTCATGTTATTTGCCATTGTCCTAACAGATTGTGTGAAACAGAAGACTTTTTAAATTAAATGTTGCCTCAGAACAACTTTCTATTGCTATTACTATTAGCTTTGAATAAACATTTTTGGTGTTGTAATATAAGACCTACATTACAGCTTTTACTTTTCTTATCAACTAAATCAATAACACCTTATTTATGTCAGTTAAAGAAAAATAAGTATTTTTGTCCTTTTAAAGATTTGTTTCCCTTTCCTTCTTTAGGGAAAGGTAGAGGTAGCAGCAGGTGGAGGCATCAGCTGCACTTGAAGGAACAGATTCTATGCAGAATGAGGAGAGCCCTGGGACAAGCAGCTCTAGCTCAAATGCACAAGTGACTGAAAGACACCTTTGGATAACCCACTTGGTTTGCTTTGCTGTCTTGGACACCCATTGTTTCACATTTTAATCCTTGGGATCACCAAAACTGGTCGTCTTTGATCTTTTAATAACTGGCAACAACCAACAGCTGAATGCAGCAGCATGCTCCACAGCAGAAAACTCCAAGTCTTTTGCAAGATGTAGTAGGGACTATGGTTAAAATATTATTATCCATTTTAAAGATTAATTCAATATGTTCTTCTCTTCCACTACAGAAAGCTGGGTCACACTCATCATGAGACTTAATAGACTTTTCAGCAGTTGTCAAAGCTACTCCATCTGAAACATCATTTTTAGCCAGAGGCATTCAGCTATTCCTAGATGTTATTTAAATTCACATGACTGGAGGGCTTTCTGTGAGACTGTCTAAAGTAATTTGTTTTGTAACTGCCCTCCCTTCCCGGCATATACCCTCACAATTTTTAACACACGTACAAGAACACTGCGTTATTCCCAGCTGACCAAGAGTTGGGTTTTTTCCTAGTAACTTACTTTTCATTTAGGCAAGTGTTATAATGCTCAAGTCTTTCTGTGGTTCTCTCCCACTACTCATGAGAGTTTTCAATATAGATTATTATTTTTCAAAGCAGTTTTGTGGTCAGCATTGTCTTTCCAATTCATTTGTTCCAAGTACTATTAGAATCAGCTTCAGCAAGAGTTTTGAGAGACTAATCTTCAATCACATTTAATTAGTCACAAGCAAACATCTTCAAATAGTTACCTAAACTGGTCAAATCTTTTGTTGAAATACTTAATATATTCCACAGCATTTAAGGTTAAATGCCAAGAATTTCTGGAAATATATAGGCTCTAGAATCATGAATCCAAGAATCAATTGCTCATTTTCTTCTGTTAATCTTACATTTTCTGCCAGCCAAGATTTACTACTTACAAGAAGGAATTATTCTGCCCAAATGAATTATAAGAAATAATTTTCAAGGAATATTTGTGACAGCAATACGTGATGATTTTCACATAAATGAGAACTAAAGCACATCAGATCATAAATTCCAAAACAAAGGCTCCATTTCACTCTGGAGGTGGTTGTTAATAAAACAGAATTCAGATTTTGTTTAGAATTACTAAAATAACATGCACTAATATCAAACACTGAAACCTACTCCTTTTATGCTATTATGCCTCAGGTAGCAGCACTGGATTATCTTTATGACTTATTCTAGTTAGATTGAAGGCAATTTACTATTTAGTTCAAATCCAAGTTCAATATACTTTTGTGAAAAAAAAAGTCTTCCAAGTCAAAACTTCCTGCATCACAGAAGTCATAGAATGAAGTGCCCAAGACATAATTCCCCAAAATTAACTTTATTTAAATTAACTTTATTTATTTATACATACTGAACCAACAATTTCTTGTGGTAAAATCTGGACTATCAGATTTTCAGATATCTAATAAATCCAATAATTAATCAATAGCTATATAGCTTTTAATATTATATTGTTATATTTGTCTGTATAAGCATTTTGAAGGCTACTAAAAATAGACTAGTTTCTCAGGAGAATTTTGCAGTGAAAAAAATTTTTTTTTCCTACACAGTTTTCTTTTATCACAGCCAAATCACAGCCATAGTTCTGCAGCCTTGCACAAAATGCTCAGTTTAGCAGAGATACAAGATCTCCTTTGACATCTGAATAATTACATATATCTATGTTTCATGTCCTTGAGTATATTTTTTTTCTTCCCAATCGAAAATTACACAAAAATGCAAGAAATAACTAAGTCCAATATCAAAGTCCTTTTGTGGTGAATAACTCCCATTAAAGGCCCCACAGAACATGCATTCAGGGGGAGGGGAAAGCACCCAGTTGTTAAAGATTCTTTTTTAGGTCACTCACCTTAGGTAACTCCCATTCTGATCGGGAACCATCAGCGCTGTAGTAGTATGGTCTACCTTGTTCATCTGCATGTTTTATCCACTGCAGAAAGAAATGTGATGATACAAACTGTAATCAGAGTGACAGTCGAAACAGAATCTCTGAGACCTGAGATTTAAAGTTAATTTTTAATAAAGTGGTATACACTTCAGCAGTGTCTAATGCACAACCTCCATTAAATACCCAAGGTTAGATTGCAATGAGAGCAACATCCTGAATTGGGTTCATTAACATTTTTTCCTTCTACAGCTCCTCAGAAAACAGTCCTACAATGTCATGCAAGAAATTGTGATCAATAGATATTTTTCTAATATCTCATTCTTATCAATACTATGTTATCAGTTTAAGGAAGCCCAATCTTTCCATTGGACCTGTGTCAGGATCTTATACATAAAATTACAAGAAGCTCAGCCAGTAACTGAGATGTAAGAGATATATGCACTTGTTGAACAACTTTTGAAAAACATCAACAGGAACATGAGATGCAGTTCCTTGATAAAAAATTAAGAAGACAATATAAATTCTGTAACCTGTATAAGCAACTCCTACGAAGAGGTAAACCCATGCCAACTGGGGCTGGTCATGTAGAAAGGAAAGAATGGCAAATGAGCAAAATCTTCAAGAAGGTTGCAGAAAAATAGGCATAGAAACACTCACAGCAAGGCTCTTGGCTCAAGCAGGTTTCACAAGATTGCCTTCCAATAAAATGTCTGTGATAGGAAATGCTGTTTTCTATCAACCCCAGTGCAATTAGAATAAAGTCTGCATATTTGCTAAAACATATGCGTGTTCTCTACAAGTGCTTAGGAGAAATGGATGAAAGAGGATAAAATTCCAAAACTGACATAATTCTCAATTACTTAAAAACTTTTGGCAAATAAACCTTGCATACTTCACTGGAGAAGAGGTGATGCTATAATATGATAAGCAAAGTACTGTTTCCATTAACACTTTTGAAGTTAAAAAAAACAAAATGCAACTTTAGGGAACCATTAGAAAAATGGACTGCTTTACAAATATAAACAGCAACTGTCATTTACTCTATGCAGGAGAAATTTTTATGATGTGTCCAGAATCACAATAAGCTGTTCGTAACAATTAGATAATAAGAATAGAGTATAAATCTGTAATTAAAACTCAAATTTTATCAGCAAAGTTTATCTACATCTGAAAGCAGTATTGAAATTCTTTAATAAAGGAAATGATGAAACTGATAAATCAGCATTATATTCAGTTCAAAATCATCCTGACTGGAAGGTCTATGTAGACATGAGGAGGTCTTAAAAGACAGTGAGAAAAACATTGTATTGGTATGAAGTTCCTTCCTGAAGTACAACCAAGAGGATGTGGGAGGGCAGGAAAGAAAAAAATTATACATGATATGTTCATTTAATATAATCTGATACACAACTGGAAATTAAGAAAACTTTTTAAAGAACATGTATCAAAAAAAGGTCAGTTGCTACAGTTTCATGCATATTTAAAAACAAAAAAGGAGAAACTGCTGAGGAATGCTTTTCACTTTTGGCAATGCAGATTTTATTTCTAGAAGTGAATTAGTGGAAAAGATTTAGAACATGTGATGAGAAGAAGGAAAAAGTACCTTTTCATTAGTATAGTCATTGGTATATAAGGTTTGACCATGTTCATCCAACTCTTCTGACCAACCCTTTGGAGGAGAACCATACTGACTATCTGACTGGCTGTAACAAGAACTGTGGTCGTTCTCTTCTGATGAAAGATGCTACAAGTAGTCAGAAACATATAAGGCAGTTTTGAGAATGAAAGTGCTTTAAAATCTGAAAGATCAAAGATTATTTGACTAGAAAGAGAATAGTAATGAATTCAGAGAGTTCACATTTTATATCTTATACCAGAATAAGATGCATTTTTACAGTATAAACAATTCAAAGTATTTTCAGAACAACTGTTTTATACTGAAACATCTTTTTTTCATTTGCACTCTACCAGGTTTCAGCTACTGAAATTTAAACTCAGGCTTTCTTCTATTTAAATTTTATTCCTACAATTTTACAATACTGAATGATGAAGAGAGTTAGCTTTAGTAATCTTCATGGCCTCAAAAAACCTGAGTTACTTGCTACCTTGGTTTTCTGCCAACAGCCCAAATTTCATACCTAAATCCTTTTGTTTTTCCCTCAAACACACTGGAAAACACAACAATCATTAAAGACAACTTGAAACTCCAGTTGCACCTTTTTAGGTCCCAGTGCTTTACAACATTTTCACAATACATCCTAAAATATTAGGAATTTCCACTCTCCTCCTTCCAACTCTGCTGCATGTGACAAAGTGCAATGAAAAACCAAGGCTTTCTACCAGGCACAGTTAGCTGAGGTGCAAATTTATTTTCTGAAGATAGAAGTGAATTATAATGCAAGGAACAAGCTTGACATGTAATGCAGAAAAAAAGATTTCACATACACGTCAAACAATTTCTGTTCCCCTGCAAACCTTGCTCATCCCCTTGCTAATGTATTGTAGTCTTATCCAAAGCATCTGTCAGTGCATTAAAATGAATCTCCATGCTTTTATCTCCCACAATATCTCTATTCCGTGGCCTCCTGAGGAATTCAATGCAGATTTCCTTGCAGTGTCTTGGATCCTCCACTCCAGCAGGAGGCATAACACCTAAAAGGGCTACTTGGAAACTGCAGTAGTAAAATACTGACTACAGTTCAGTAACAGTAGCACAAGGGTTTTGAGAAAAACTGTGAGGCAGGAGAAAGACAGAATTTCAGTTTTAAATAGGAAAAAAATCCTCTTTTGGAGAACTTAATTGAATATTTTTTGTAAGATTTATTAGAAATAGCTTTTAAAAGTCAGTGGTTTAAGAGACTAAATGCTTATTGGCATTTCCAAATGATTATTACATAGGGTTTTGGCACTACTTTTCTGAGTACCTTAACACTTGTGTGACAAACTGCCTCCACTGGCACAAACCAGCTTACCAAGCACAAAAAAACCCAGAGGAAATTTTCAGATCATTAATCAAGTGGCATGAAAAAATGTAAGTGTTCTCTACAGCTTACAGAATGTAAGCATGTAAACTATGGATTAACCAATGCTATCTCCCTTACACAGGGGTAACAGGAAGTTCTGAAATGGTGCCATGTCTCACCACTGTTGGGACTGTGTGTGTGGAGGGAGTCTTCAGTCTCATTTTTACGTTTGCAGAGTTAAGACTGAGGAGTTGCTAAGACTGCTATTGGCCCCATTATAACTACTGTTTTATAAGGTAACTATATTGTATACATGTGTTTATGTTTACCTTGTCTTAATGGTTAAATATTAATTGTGTTGACATATGGCTGAAGCAGCAGACTTTGGACATTTTTATTATTATTATCAACACGGATCATAATAATAAAATGCATTTCTATTTGCCTCTTCCAAACAACTCCCAATACTGAAGAAACACCCTACACAGAGGATCTAAAAATGATAAATTCTCCTACAAAAATCACTGTTGCTCAGTGAGAATGACAGTTAACGTGTCTATCCATAAGGCATCCATATAATAACATTTAGATGCCTCAAGGTTTAACTCATATCCAATACCTTTGCACATCTAAACTTCAACAAAATTCCTGAGTTGTTACAAGTCTACCAAGCCAAGGCATTCCTTGTCCCTCAGCTATCAGGAACAGCTGCACCGGCAGTGGTTAGAGAACACTGGCCAAACCACGTTCAACAGCTTTCAATTTCACTTTCAACACCTTCTCAGCATTAACTGCTTCCATGCTTTTTCCCAGAGTCCCATCCCAATTATACTATACCACACTTAAAGCCATCTTAAGGAGAAAATTGCCCAATCTTTCACCGTGCAACAAATTTGCTGTGACACTAAAGGGAACTACTGAAAAGGTCCCCCAGATCATCACTTTTACTGTCTTTCTTGGTTTTTTTTTCATTTACATTGAAAATTTTGGGGGCCAGAGACCAGTTCCTCACCATGCATTTAACAGGAACAGCTACTGTCTCTCTTCAACCACTTAACCCATCTAGTTTTTAAAGTTACTACTACTTCTAAAAGTGAAAAAATAATAAAAAACTCTAATTAAAGAAGCTAGCATCCCTGTATTACCCTTTATTTTAGAACAAAAAGCAGGGAAGGAAAGTGCACCTTGGCCATATGTTTTTACCATAGTTTTGAATTTAAATGAAATCCTGTTGCTTTTCTACAGCTTGTTAATGTCAGCCTCATATTACAGCCTCCTAGCGAGGTATTGGAGGTTTGCCCCTAATGTGATTACTCTGATATGGTGACAATTCCATTCATTTTACAGTCCAACTTAATTAAATCACTTCACAAGTTTCTCCTAGTTACTGTTAAGCACTCCTTCTTCAAATACATTAGCAAGTCACCACCTCTAATACATTTTATCTGTAATTGCAAAATCTTGTTCACTTTCCTAGAGGCCCTGTTGATAGGACTTCACTGCTTTCCTACATCCCAACCATACAACATATAACATCCATATAACTGTCATAACCTACAACTGTTTCCTTTGAGCCACATCTGTTACCAGCTTCTTGGACAAATTAGGTACAATTCTGCCCTTTCTTAATTAGCCAATAAAATTCAATTTCTGAACCACAGAGCTTTAAGACTGACTATATTTCATGTTCTAACATATTACACATATGTAAAAACATGATCATTCATAGTTCTCATTTTTACATCATCTTGACATTTTGCGGCCTAATAAACTCCCTGTGACAAATCAGTAGAGATACAACCAGAATTTAACCTTCCTGCATGTGCTCTTTTATTACTAGGTGAGCATAACTCAGGCTAATGTAAAAACTTCAGTTAACTTTATTATAATAAATTAAATCTGTTTTTTTATTAAGACATATTTTCTCTAATTCTTCACAATCAGACAAAATTTAGGATGCCCGTTTTACTGTCGTTTAGAGTAAAGGTTGAGATCCAAGCCTATTTTGATTTAAGTCCTTTGGACCAAAACTCAAGTTTTGGTCAAAAGCAAAAAGGAACATGAACAGTGGAGTGTGAGGTACATTCACAAATGGAGAACAGAAAAGGAAAGGGAGAAGGGGGAAAAAAAAAGGTAGCTTCAAAATCAACACATGACCGCTGCTAAGTGGATTGACATGACTTTGCAACATCTATCTATTTATCTACCTACCCATCTACCTATCTATCTACCTAGATTCAAACCCTGATAACCCAGTCAAGAGACAAGTTACTTAAGGATCTTACGCTACTGAAAATACAGACTAGTGTCTGGTTAGAAATCAAAATATGTATCACATTGGTCTCACAAAGACTGAAAACTGTCTGAAGACCAATTTGTGATACCTCAAACATCACAAGTAAACAGAAGAACTAAGCTGAAAAATAATTAATATAATCAAGCATTCTGAAGATGCAACCATATGATGAAACCATGGTACAGGTATAAGGAACAGTCAGAGGGATCACTTGCAGATGGGAAGGGAGAAAGAATTCTTGCAAGTCCCTCCATGAAAAGAAGGAAGAACAATGACAATGAGAAAACCAGTTACATTTACTACAAGGAGAATTGCTACTTTAAAAAGCAATCACATTATCCAGACTAAAACTGGAATCTTATTCAGCAAAACGACAGTTAGAGATAAATTAATAGACCAACATCAGAGATACCAAAGGTACAGGCACAAACATTTCACTTGTTTACCTGTTGCTGCCATTAGCCTGTGGCAAGAAAATTTGGCTATCTAAATGTTTGCAGATGTCATGGCTGCTATGAAGAATACTGCCCAAGGTAATGAAAAGTTCCCTTTTCCCTTTCTCTCCTGTTATTGCCATGCCAGAGGTAGATTTCTATGACAAGCTTTCAGTAAGCAAACATTGACACCTTGACATGGCCTAGTCTAGTCGAGGTGTTAGGGCAAGGGTTGGACTAGATGATCTTGGAGGTCTCTTCCAACCTAGTAATTCTGTGATTCTTTGATTTTTGAGCAGTCCACAATTCAATTTTAAAACCAAACACTGGTTTTATAGTTTGCATGTATAGGATACATAATTTATATGTGCTATATATAGTTATAAATATGTTGACTCAGAAAAAATCTACTTAAACTATATATATTTGAAAAGGGTACATACAAGTGAAATACGCTGAAGATTTCTTGATAAATATTTGCTTTTTCTTTCAATAAGGAAACTGGTTATCCTAAGTCCTGTTTGAACACAAGGGGACTATTTTAAGCATATTTAAATAGTAATATACATCTCCCAACAATTCCTTTGCTTAATCTGAACCACTGCTGTTCAGATACACACACACCACTGCCTGGCTTTCCCTAGCAACTGGCTGGAATAAATTGGCACCTCAAATATTAGCCCAAATCATCTCTTTACATAAAACTTCACAGTAAGCCTCAACAAGCAAGGTCAGAAGCAAAGCTTTCCCAAAAGCAAAAGGTTCACATAACCAAAAAAAAATTCATTGATATATCTAAAGAATACGTTTATGGCCTGAATGTAATCTAGTCAAGAGTCTCCAATACCTATTGAGAGGCTGTTTTTATAGGCATTTTTACAACTTACTACTTCATGCACATACTTTATGTACCATTCTTGTACACAAAAGTAACTGAAGAGTGAAATCGCTGACTACTTCATACCAAGACACATAACCAAGAAGACAAATAAAAACACTCCTTGACACCTTGTAACTCAGAGACACCAAATTCCACAGCAAAAGAGCATTCATATGCATTACAGTCTCATTGCTCTCAGAAGGAACTACCTCATGATCTGCATGGCTCTGGGAATCCCCTTTATTAATGCTTGCATCTCGGGCCCACCGCGGAGGTTTCCAGGTTCGCTCCTGTGATCCTCTGTTGTAGTAATAACAGCGTCCTGTCGTGTCCTTATGGGTTTCCCATTCCCCATTTATTTGGACCGGAGCACTTGTAGGTAGTGGTGGAAGTGCAGACTGAGATATTTTCAGTTCTTGTAAATTAGCATAAACTGGTGAATCAGGCCTCCCTTGGCTTGGTGGAGTAGTTGGCTATTGAGAGAAGAAATGTACTGTTAAAGAGCAAATGAATTTTAGAATGCTCCCTTACAAATCAGAACACAGAAGCAAAACAAACCAACAAACTCCCTTTTTTGTTGTTAAGTACAAAAGCACAAAGGACAGCCACAGGATGCTGGGGTGTGAGAACATTAAGTTATTAATTTCGAGGTAGAATCACAAGCTGTATTTATTTAATACTGAAACAATTTATCAGCATTTCTCCAGATGACAGCTGATAATTATGTCTTACAGAGGATTTGAAATACACTGGAATCATCAAACAATTGTATGCTTGCCTTGTCTTGTTGAAAAACTTCAGCTTTACAGTTGAAGAATTGCTCAGAAACTGTAAGTAATGTGATCTTGGTTCGAGACAAAATGTAGCATTTCTGAGATGCCACTTGTTAGGCAAAGATTGTTCCCCAACCTTTCCTGCTCACTGCTAATACAGTGATGGTGAATGTAAAGCAGCACTTTTATCTTCTCACCAAGATCTAAACAAGCAGCTCAGTTGGAAAGATGAACATAATGTCCTGACTAAAGAGTCTGAAAAAACACCTGGACAGTTTACTTGTGTGCCTTTCCAAACAGATGCTTATATAAAAATATTTTAGGCAACATCATCAAGTGTTTTGATCATCACTCTCTTCTTGTAGAAATTAAGTGGATCCTCTGATCCACCTGATTTTATTCACATAGGTGCACAAAAGTAAGAACAATAAACACCTACAAGAAAACAACACAATAATGACAATTTCTCCTTAATAAATAATTTTCTGACAAAACAGCCAGCAGAAATCATGGTTAGCTGTCCACAGCACTTTCTGAAATGGTGAGTACTTTCAAATAAGCTACCATGGTGTTTAGGACAGAAATAAAGTTTCAGATGCTCAATTTTTAAAGTATAATACAAACATCCATGGAGAATGTAAGAGCATGTGTTTTCATAAGAGCTGTGATTATAAGATTGTGAAAGCAGCTAGTTACTAAACCAAATTGAAGAGTTTCCTGGTAATGCACTGCCATCTCTGTATTTTGGAGCACAGTTTTTATGTACTCTAAGGGAAGGAGCTATATAATTTATACCATTCCCTTGGTTTTAACTGAGAAGCTTAGCTGTAAGCAAGTCCTCGTGCCTCCTTGTTGCTATTGGACTACATAAAAGATCTTTTATAATGTACTTTTAAACATTAAAATCTTAAGATGCTAATCTAGGCCACATCTAATCATAAATTACCAAGGTTTGCTCAGGCAAGTCAGCATATCATACCGCACAATCAGATATAAACTGATTGCACCACAGCTAGAACCAAATATGGGCAATATCCACAACCAAAAGGGGAAGCAGCTAGAGAGGCACTTAATGAGATTATAACGGGTATGGACTTGTTTTGAGTGCCTTCAAAAGAGAACACACAGCACACTACATGTGGTAAGTAAGTACAGTTAAGGCAAACCACAAGCGGCGGGAAAAGAAATTGCAGCACCGGCAGAGTCAGAGAGCCAAAAACAATTAGTATCATCTTCTATCTAATTCAAGGAAAAATCTGTTGTAAAATTTGATGAACAGTAAAAGGCTATTTTTCTACTACCCAAGTCACACATGCCTGTATTTTTTTATTTTAGAACTGCTGCCTTCGGTAGAGTCACGCTTGGGAGCACTGACAGCATAAAGAATGCTGCTGTGAACGGAGCACTGTCTTCAGGGATGAGTCTCAATCCCCCAGAGTGCAGGGGCAGAAACTTCAAGGTTTCCTCACTCCAGAGTGCAGTTTCTGCCTTGGTCTCCCAAAAGCCTGCAGAGCTGCATTTCCCACATAACTCATCCCACCATACAACCACTGAAACAACAACACGCACCTGCACTGCAGAGCACACAAACCTACAGCTCCTTCCTCTGCTTCAAGGAAGTGACAAAAGCAGCACCAGCCCTGGCTGCTGTGGTGGGAGGCTGGTGGCTTGCAAAACCCTCACCTCCTCCTGACATTCCCCTTCCACAAGACAGTAAGAAGGCTTTGCTGTCTGGCTCACATTTGCCAGTTGCCTTTTTTTTTTTTTTTTTTTAACTAACTAGGTGGCATTATTAAAAGAACAGTTCTGTGTGTTATAAAAGTGTTTTCCAGAGAGAAAGCCTGTGACACAGAGTGCTTGGTATAGGCTTTGGAACATGTTCTCAAGAAACACGTAAGGAATACGGCTCAAAGGCTTCACGCTGAGGTTTTCAACCAGTTCAGCAGCACAACCAGCACAACTCCAGATGAAACTGCAGGATGCGGATGTGCCAGGCCAATACTGGGAGCTCACTGCCAAGATACTGCCACATAACTCAGGAAGCACCCTAGTTCTGTTTAAAACAGTAATATGACGTGAAAGCGTAATGAAGGATTTTCTTCTCTATGCTTAGTGGTTCCAAACTTAATATACCAATTACTGCACTTCAAGGAAAAGCCAGAAGTTTTGTCCTGAGCAACAAACAAGACAACTAACTGTCCTGACATCCAAGCCTCCAGCTACTTTCATTCCCTGTTGTTCTCTCTTATGACAGATTTTTTAGGGAGAATTCCAAGATTTTTGAAAGGCATCTGGAAGTTACTGCTTTCAGCAAAGCAGTACACAACAAAAAGGCAAAGCCATCAATCTGAATACAACACACAGCTTAACTCATAAGTACATCTTTGAGGTATACAACAGTTTTATCAGGAATTATTTTTAAAAACCATGTAGCATACAACAATACTTCCTCATGCTTCAAACCACACAATGAGGTATGTTGTTGTGTCTACAGTTATGCTCATTTCAACAGCACCCAACCTTATCAAGGTTAATTTTAAGAATTTCTTATTTATTGATAAGAAAAACAGCTTTTCAAAAGTTCAGAGTTTCCTGACTATAACTTTGGTGTATTTTCTATGCCAGTATTGACAGGAAGGTCAATCCCCCACTTGTTCCCACCCCCCTCCGCCCCCCGAGTTGGGAAGGGCAGTCTCGCAGAGGCAGGTTCCAGCAGATGTCCCTGTAGAGCTCCTGGGCCCCTCATCACTTCCCCCTTTCCTTTCAGATGACCTTTCTTTGAGTCCACGACTGTGTTCTGCAGAAACCTTCAAAGCAGCAAGCCAAAAAGCAGATCAATTTAAGTGTATTTCTTTCAGTTACCTAAACCATTACTCATTGCCAATATAAAAATCCAAACTGACCAAGCATTAACCTAGATCAAAATAGTTTCTGACCGCTTCCATGGCTGCTTTCCCAAAACCAGACATACACAGTTAAGGGAAACTTAAAAATATTCTAAACACTAAACAGAACTTCCAGCAGGAACTTCACCCCCAAGGTTCTTTTTTTTGCACTAACAAACCCTGAATGCTCATAAACATGGAATTAAATCTACCAAAACAGATTCTTTGTCTTCTCACTATCAGAATCACAAGAACACGTCCTTCAACGTGCCCATGCACGCACACACACAATGCCTTATACTCCAAACATTTCAACATCCATTTGCTATTTGATACAGATTTCAGAGTTCACGTTGCTTTCTCCTGTTAAGAACAGTGAAGGGCTCTTGATAGAAAAGCAATACAGAAAAATTACAAAGCAGAAATACTTCTATGAAACTGCAACGTGAATGAACTAGTACAGCCCATCAAGCACTGGCAAATTCAAGAACACAAAGGCCTCCCCCAGAGCTCAGTAATGCTCTGCATACTATAGAAATGTGCCACATTTAACTTTGCTCTGCTAGCACTAAATCCTTGTAAAGTGATAAGTGAGAGTTTCACGCGGGCAGGACAAAGTTTCCAGGATCAACACGCAGCACACTTCAGAGGCTGCACACACAGCATTTTCAGAACACAGATTTTATACTGGCACAGTAGGAAGCAGATACGTGCCTTTAAGTAAAACAACCTGTTAATCATTCATGAACGAGCAGTCAACATTTTCAACAAAGGCTACAGATATGCTATCAGGCCTCTGAAAACCTGAACTCAGTGCAATGAAAAGCAAACTTAACTATGCTTCTTCAAAAGGCACTTTTCATTACTAAAATGGGTATCAGTTTCACAGAGGTTACCTTAATATATAATTACCTTATACAAATGGTTTTTCTTCAGGTGGCAGTATTTGTTTAAGCATTTTATGTAAACTTTAAAAATAAATAAATAAATAGAAAGGGTTCAATGTACTCCAACAGGGTAAAATCTGCAGATCTGGGAGAAAAAAAAAGGGTTACAGAATATCTTCCCTATCCACAGCCTGAAAATGCTTTTGGTTTCTTTAAAGGCAAATCTCGATATTCTTTATGAAGTTACAAGCAACAGATTGCCCATACTCATGAGAACAAAGAGCATTATACTGAAGGAAAGCAAGGGAACACTGTCTCTTTGCAGGAGCAAGCTGAAGAAAGGAGAACAGGCACATCCCTTAGCATCCCGAGGCACGGTATGAAGCATCACAGTTCCCTCAACAACCAAGCTTCTTGCCAAGGAATTGCTACTGTCCTTTTCAGAAGGCCTGGCACTTCAATACCAGCTTTATTCAACAGGAATGACACAAAAGAAACCTCAAAAACTCTACAGTTTCATTTTCACGAAGTGACAGCTTCAGCGGGAATAATTAGCTCATCTTCTCCTTCCTCTTTCTGCTCTTGGCTTATGTTTTTACAAATATGTTCTGGAGTCTATTTTCTTTCTGACACATGCAGGCATATTTAAAATTTATTGTAACACCCAAAAATCCCTGAAAAATCTCCCTTGTGAAGTCCTATACTACCTCAGAGGTAAAGATAGCAAGCTAATTTAACAGGCTAAATTGAAGCAGGAGCTAGAACAAATTTTTATGCACTAATCTTGTCCAATTTTAGCTGGTTAATTCATGCTATAAGTCTAAGGAACAATAAAAAAATGACAGTAAATATTATTCAGAGGTCTGACAGCATATCTGTTAATAGTTGATTATATATCTCAGACAAGCTATAATAATGCCAATCTTATTTAACTGCATTGAAGTTCTTGTGTTCATTTGATTCTTACCATTATAAAGTGGTAAGAAAAAATATGGCATTGCAAAGTAAATACAAAATTAAAATCATCCCATACAAATAACTCAAACATATCTGCAATTCGACAGTTAAATGTTCAAAACATCCCATCTAAAAATTAAGCAGATAGATTCACAGTAATGTTTTGATAGCTATCCAATAACTTTCCATCAGATTGGAAACAGTTAAATTAAGAATCTGATTCACCTTTGCTAATTTTATATTTCAGTAAATTTTGCATTTTACTTACACTTAATTACAGGCTGAAATATGACTTCCTTCCATTACTGGAAATAGCTACATACAATTAATTTTCTTATGTGTGCCTGTGTTAATATATATATTCATATATATATATATATATATATTAACATTTTTATGAAACCAGGTTATGAAACAAAGAGTCCTAGTACATAGGACATGAGGGTCTGCCAGAACGTATTTGTGTTCTTTCAGCCATTTAAGTTCCCTTCTGCTTTAGCTGTCTCATAACACCAAAAAAAAAATCCCAAGGTTGACAAAAATCTAGTGCTACTGTAAAGCTTTGCAAAATGCCTCTGATACTTAATACATTCCCTTCTCTTAGTAGCCTAACTCATTGACACAATGAGTTATTTAATTGTACTGCAAAATCCTGCAGCACAGAAAGTCAAGAGGTGCCTGCTTCTGGCACACTCACAAGCACTTGGGAACAGAAATCGAAACTGGCTACAGCAGCAGGAGGGCTCTCTGGTACCACACAGCCTGCGACAGTGGGCAGCACTTGGCTGGATCTCGGAGCGCCATAAACCACTCCCAGCCCATTCATCTTAAGTGACCCATCAAAGAAAATCGATGTAAACCCTTCCTTTCCTGCATGCTCTGCAGATTTCCCATTCACATTTCTACAGTTGCTCACTGCATGAGCAAACTATTACATATGAGCTTAGGAAGTTTATAGCAATAAAAGAAAGTATATTGAAGGATTGCAACAGTGATGTCAAATATTTTAAAAAACGGAAATAAGCTCTTACAATGGGATCCTTTGTAAAACATACACAAAGATGACAGTGTTTACCGTACTTGTACTTTGCCACTTGCACAATCTAGCTTCTCCCTTCCATGAAAAAGCTTTTGTCCAAGGATATAGACAAAGCTGCTTTTCCTATAGTAGGAAATTTCAATACCCTACGAAACATTTTACGTCATACACACTTACACAGCAAGCTTACCCCGACTGGAGACGTGTGGCCAAATTTAACAATGCTGAAAAGTCCTGAAAAGTCAGTAAAGTTCCTTCACTCCATTTTCATTGGTCTGAAATGGACTCCTGTCCACTTCACAAAACAATGATACTTTCAATACACATAATTTAGTATCTGTAACCTAACTCACAAACTCAGTCAGCATCTTGAACAACCTGGATATACCATGCAGAAAAAGATTTACACTTTTTGTTCCTCCACTTTCACTGAAGTTCATTTCAAGTGAGTTCTGCAATAAGGAGTTTCAACAATACTACTAGAAAGTACCAGTAGTTTATATAGTAGTAGTTTATTCTGCCTTTTAGTTCAACTGCTGTCAATTCTTAAACTCTGTGGAACTCAGATTTGAACACAGATTTGTGAAGAATAAACCTATTGGGAATAATTTGTGATATCTCTCAAGGATTCTTTTCTATAAAAACTAGGACAGTACACTAAGAAAACACAAGAAAAGACTAGCTTGGTTTCTCCAGTGGAAAGTTACCTACTGTAATATGCCAGTAGGCACTGCTTTTCAGAGGGGAAGTGTCACAAGAGCACATGCACATGCTCTCCAATTGTTTTAGAACAGCTACAGCAGAATAATCTCAAAGTTTCAGAAGTAGTAGAAAGTCCTCACTTATCAAGACACTTAATGCTTTAACTGATTTCATGTACAGCTGTACATCTCATTTGCCTCAGAGAGGTGAAAGTATTTTTAAAGACAGATTATTAACAACTTCATGGACCACTTCTATGTTGTCTCCGTTACAGTATCACAGCATGTCTAAAAAGTCAACTCCTACCCAATATTATTGGTGGGAGTACAGCATGCAGTTATTTGAACGCATAATAGCCTAAAGGTCTTGGAAAAATTTCCACTATAGTCACTTCAAACTGAATAGCAATTTTTTCTACACTTTACATTTTCCAAAGTACAGATCCCACAGCCCTCAAATGTACTTTGGAGGGTCCAGTGCTTACACAAAGCACTGTAAAATCAGGAACCCATGAAAAGTATAGATGGGAAAGTAAATATCACCCCTGATAAAATTCCCAAGTTACTCAAAAGTTACTGAAGTTGTGTTACTGAGCAAACTTTAAACCCTAAAATGACTGCTTGAGAACCACTTGAAAAACAGATTGAAGTCTAACTACTACCATGCAAGCTACCAAAATCCCCAAACAAAATTGTAATATTCTACTGTCTGATAGAGAAGTAGGAAGCCAGATCCATGAAGAATTTAAAACCATATATGTGTATGCTAATGGCTCACTTTCACAATNCAATTTGCAACAGGCAGTTCTAAAACAGAGCAGTCATCAAATCTGTGTTCTGTTAGAAAGGGTATTTAATTCCAAACACTTGACAAGAAAATGCAGAACTCCCACACAATTTACAGCTGCTGTCCTTTTTACTCTGCTGTAAAAGCAGATTTCACTTGTGTAAAACTCTGCTTCACTAAATGTTGCTTGTGGCAGCAAATTCTGCAAGCATTTGTTATGCCAGTATTCCTTTGTGAGGTGTTAGAATAATTTCAAAATATCTTCTTGAGCTTATGAACTGCAATGCTTAGAGGTTTTTAATAACATATACAGCTGCAGAACACCACCAGTATTCAAACAGAGTGAGCAATGCTAAAGTATGAGCAAACACACTGGAGTACTGGAAAAACGTAATGGTACTACATTAAAGTGGCAAAGCACAGTGAAGAACACAGTTAAAAGGCCTAGGAAGCAACTGTGGCATAGTATCAAACTAGTTACTAGTATCTGTTGGTTTGCATAATTAATATATTCACAGTAGCATATTCTGTATTGTAGACTCCATCCTTTCTTGAACACCCAGGCACTTCCTACTCTGTCGCCCTCCCTATCTGCCTCTCCAGTTTATTACTTGCAACTACCATTCTCAAGGTACTTACAATACTCATGCATCTCAAATCTTCAGAGGGCAATTTCCTTGATTAGAATGTCCCATTTGGGAATAAACTTTAGAAAACAGCCAGTGTAGATGTAGCTACAGCTGTTGCTTTTCACATGAATTTCTATACACATCATATTAAAAGTTTGAGAAAGGAGTTTCAACTCTGCCCAATTCAGAAACAGAGAAACACCTCAAAAGTATGTTCCAGGGATCCTGACTGGCTATACAATTTCAAAATATGTCACTCGAAGAACCACATTTTAGGTACTGTCATGATACCTCTGTATATTTACAAACCAAAAATCAAGTTATACACCCAAAGCCTGTAATGTCAAGTAATGTATTCATACTATAAAACTAACTTGGGTTAGGGAAATAAGAATCTCAGGATGTTCTTAAGTCTGTACAAACAAAGTCCATGTTTCTAATTTCAGGCAAATTTATAACAGCTATCCTCTTTAACACATCAGAATATCTACTATTAAAAACAAAACAAAAACCTTTTCTTCTCCCTTCCCTTTTGGAAAAACTGGCTTGCTTATCTTAGCAGAAAGGGAAACCGAGAGAAAAATAATTTGCCATTTTACATGAGTTAGTTACCCTAACCACCCATGCACACAAGCAAAGAATTTCTTTCGTGCAGAAGGACAGAAGCCACACTGACACTTCTGCTTATACCAGAAGTTCTGCAAATGCTTTTGCTAATCCACTTCATGTCACCAGATTAATAAAGCACATAGTTCAATGGACTCAGCCAATAGCTCAAAGTTTAGAAAACAAGGAAAAACACAAATGGTATTTATTTCAGAAAACAAAAGATTACTAATACATTTTTAAGATCCAGCTAGGCTGATCTACTCTCCATTGGCTACCAAAAGGAGCAATCCCATCTCTCTTGCCCTCTGCCCCTGTGATACTGATGTGACCCTGCAGTAAACTGGTGGAAAAAAAAAGGAGAATGGCAACAAATCAATCTCACTGAGCCTGTAAAAACTAAACAAAAACTCCACAAACAAACCACACCCCCCCTCCCCATATTTAGACTCCTTAGGTGTTTGCAGGTCAGCAAGGTCAGTCAGAGACATCTTTGAAGTGTCTGACTAAGGTGACAGGAGAGCAGGATCTTCTTCAGAACCTCTCTATTAGCTCTTAAGGAGATTTAGCTGCATAACTAAATTCCAAAGGTGGTGGAGAAGAATTATCTTCAAGGATTTAAAGCAGAATCAGTTATAGAAACAATAATAAGTAATCAATTGTCTGTTTCTCCCTGAGGAAAAAAATGGCTAAATTGAAAAAAAAAAAAAAGTTACTTAGGTACAGACCAAACAAGGAACTTTGGAACAGCCTGATCAGGAAAAGAAGGCATTTTCCGTGAAAGTGTAAGTGCAGTTTAGTCCAGAGCTTCCAACAGCACTTCTGGTATTCTTGCTTCTGCCCTACCCAGTCAGAAAGAATCACAATGGTGTTGTTTTCTATTTTGATTACTCTCACAAGGTTTTGTAAACAAGGTTGTTAGACATTTGTAACTCTTACCCTTAAAGCCAGCACATTCACATCTGAAGTTAGGAACAAATGGAGAAGCTATTGAAAGTGTATAGTAACAAGCTGATTTACTGTACAGGGATGCATGACTGAAATGTTGGGTTTAAGCCCTTGTTATATCTTTAGAAAAAATCAACAGTCCCTAAGAACAAGCAATATGGTACCAGAGCAATTAGAGCATTAAAGAACATACCTGAAGTAGAAGTGGCCCCATGTACCCCACATAGCTCAGGCAGAGAGTAGCAAAGATTTTTAAGATGAATAAAGACAGCTCTTCCTGTCACCTCAAAGTTCAGAACACAGCAGTAGGACAAAAGGTAAGAGTGAGGAGAGAAAGACAGTTTTCTTTACTAGTTTAAGTTCTCCACTTGGAATGAAGAAACTGAACTCTGAAGAAAATGGTTTTGTTAGGATTTTAAGAAAAACTATTTTAACATAATATCTAACACATCCAATACCCTATGTATATATGCAATATAAAAAACCCCGCTGTCCTCACAGCCACACAATCCTTCCAACTACAAGAAAAAGGGTACCATACATGGCTGATACACCACTGATGGCTGACATACCACTGATAAAACTTGATGATAAGCATTACTCACTATGACTATTTCAGGCAACACATAAACCAAAATAACTGCAAAATAAACCCATGCAGGAAAATCAGCTGTGGCACAGATGAGAGTCCAAATCACCTGCTTACCAGGGAGGCACTACCAATTCTGGCAATGCTGAAGGGCTTCCACCAGCCTACATGGACAAGCACAAATAGTGTCCATCACTCTGCATCTAATATATTACCTTACAGAACTAGAAGGAAAAGGGATGCTTTTGCCACAGTGTCATCAAATGAGATGGAATGGAAAACATAGGAGGCAAAGGACTGTATGCTGCACTGCTATGTCTGTCAATTTTTATTTTTAAGAAAAACAGGAACACTACATTGTTGAGAGTACCTATCATAACTTCTTGAAAAATTAAAAAATATTGCTCATATTCATTTTTAGTAGAAAAACCTGGGTCAGGAATGGTGCGAATACCTCAAATCAATTTAAACAAGAAAAGATGCTATTTTCTCCTCTCCTCTGCACACCACCAGGGTATATCAACACTTAAAATCAGTTACAACCCAAAGTGTTATAAAAGCATACCAGTAAGGAAAGGCAGGATTTTCTCTCCTCTCCCCCCCCCCCGAACACCTTCTCCAAAAAGAAAAATCTGAGGACAATTTTCCTCAACCTGTACCGAAAAGGACACGGATAAAGCAAGGAGTTTCCACCAGATCTAGTCATCCCTTCAATTTCAGACATTCCCACAAATCTAAGGGATGAGTTTTGGAGAATCAAGCTTCTTTGGTACCAGAAAAAATGACATGCCCCTATTCTCAGTCACATCAGTCCTCCAGTGGCTGTCTACTTACTGAGGTGATTAACACGCCCCCCCCCCCCCCCCC
>VXBA01001379.1:1085194-1107174 GCA_013399895.1 Serilophus lunatus
AAATCAGACAAACACACAGTTTCATGGAATTAATACACACTTTTTTTTTTTTTTCAGAGCAAGCAAGTTCCACAATGGACAAACCCAATTCTGTATTCAGAAATGATCACAAAGACAGTAAAATTATCTCTATACTAAGAAGCCTTCCAGCATAGAATTTAAGTCATCCAAAGCAATGTCCTAGAATGTGCCAGATAACGAGAAACGCTTTTGCTCCAATGGTGCTTCTTTCTTGACTGTGAATTATCACTACACAGCCTTCAGAATTGGAACAGGTAACTCAATTCACAGGTACAATTTACAAAAACAACCTCAAACTGTTACGATCTGGCAAACTACACATTTAATGAAGAGTAATTTTACTGGGACCTGTGGCCATTTCCCCCTGGTTTGCTTTCACAGCTGCAGCACTGACAGGAAACTTCAAGTCAATTGTCTTCCCTGAGAAGTTGCAAATAAGCAAATGATGAAATAAACTGCATTTTGAAATATAAGAAAGAGGTCTTGCAAACTGAGCTGGGCTTCAGGACTTCTGCTTAACTTCTTTACACTTCTAAGTAACTTCGGGGCAATCTAAAATTCAGTATTTATTTGTTCAGCAGCAGTTCGTTGTAATTTTTGCAGTTCAAATATAATTTCTATGTGGCCATTAGGATAAAAAAAAATTCTATGGATTGTATGCTACAGAAACTGAGAAAGAAGCACAAAATAGCATCTATGTATACTGCCTAAAGTATGTTTATTACATCTTGAACAAAATTATTGGTGAAGGGACAAAGACACATGACCACATGATCTAGAAATTTACATTAAAAAAAAAGGGGGTGGGAGGGAGAAATAATAATGTATGGGCTCCTCAACAATCTCCCCAGAAGCTCAGCACAGCCATCCACTTTCGAAAGCCAAAACTAGATCTGAGCATCTCTGTTGCTCCGACAATCTTCCTTAAACATAACAGTTACAAGTTTCACAAAGAAAATCATTGCATTATGTCCATTGGTATGTGACACAGGTGTCAGAACACGTCCCAATGGTCCCTTAGGGACCACCGAGCAATTCAAAGGTTTGTTACCATCTATTCAACATAAAATGCTGTGTTTCCTGTAGAAGCCAACCCCTTAAGTAACAGGGGACATGCACAAAAAAAAAAAAAAACAAAAAAAAACAAAAAAACAAAAAAAACCCCCAACTTTCTCCAGCTTTCTTTGTGATTTCATTCCTTCAGACAAATATCAACAACTATTGTAATTAGATGTTTAACAGAAATCCCTCTGCTTATTTGCAGGTCCTTCTCAGACAAAGTTGGAGGATGAAAAAAGAACAGCTGAAACAAAGAGGTACAGCATGCCAGAAAAGAGAAGGTGGCATGTGTGGGCAAGGGGTCAAGTATTTTGATATTTGAAGTAGACTCCATCTCCAAAAGCCTGCTGTCACAGTTACATCAATCCAGACAAAGTCTTCTAAAGATGCACTTATCATAAAGATCAGATCTGCTCTTCCTAGGGATGGCACTGCATCCAAACTAGAGCCATTCTGACTATGAGCAGCACTGCTGGATTAAGACTGTAAAAACCTCTCTCGACTTCTGGCTCCAGGAATGAGATAAGACTCTCAGATGTAAGACAGAAGTGAGTGAGAGCAGCTCTAAGGGAACCAGACCCTGCAATAAAATTAGGAAGCTGAATTCTTCATCACATCCCTGCCCATCAAGCACACAGTCTGTGCAGACTGTCCAGTACCAAGCTAGAAAGCAGGGAAATACAGTGACCCCCTCCCACTTTTCTCATGGTAAGACAAATTCACAACTTACTAAAAGTAAAATAAGCTGACATAATTGAACGGTCTTTCTGCCACAAAACACCATTTTTCACTGCTGACAACTAAAACTGAAAATCATCCCAAGCCCTAGATATCAGAGATCCATTCCAATTTATTAGTAAGTGAAGAAATTATTAAACTGACATTAAAAAAAAAAAAGTACTGTCCCAAAATCAAAAGGCAGAGAGGAAAAAGAAAAAGTTAGATATCTGGCACTAGCCCCCTTTGAAAGTCACTCATGATGATCCAAATGAAAGAGGCCATGCTAGCACACACACCACACAGTCCCCTGTGCATTGTGCACTCCAGATTATAAAGCACATTCTAAAATATTGGAGGTGAGAGGCAATCTACATTACTTTTAAAAACCCCAGACAAACAAGTTCTGTGATGTTATTTTTTTTTTCACTGAAGTAAGACTTACCAAGTCTTCTGACAAATATCAAACTGACAAAGCTTAGTGAGTACATTTAAATTGAGTAATTATACAGATGCTTTGCTTGTCAGGAATCTATTTTATATAATACATTAGAATTTAAAATTATGCCAAAAGCTTTCATGTAAGAATACTTGCATTAGGAAAAACACAAATAAATTACCAGCACTTAGGACACAGGAATGCATTTATGGTACTCTTGTTATACAGCGTGAGGGAGTTGGGAAAATACTGTCAAACTTCATTAAGAGGAATGTTATATTACTCAAAATTACTAAAACATTCCAGACTTTTTTGACTGTCCCATGCAATAAGCAGACCTATTAGCAGTACATTATAGCTGAGATGGCAAGAATTTGCTAATAGTTTCATGCTGATTAAGCAACAGGCAGTCAGTGGTGCCCTGTGCTCGCCACTGCAAGTGCAGCCCTCCCCCACGCTGCTGAATTATAATTCTGTGCTCAGCATTCAGCGGATCAGCTGGAGCCACCAGCCTTTAGAGAACATTCTCATTGAAACCACAAGTATAATAAAGTATGGCAGCACGATCTGCCAGGCTATTAGGGAAAAAAAAATGCTTTTAAGGACATGTATGTTTTAAAACTCTCTATATTAGAGTATGCACATGAAGCTGTTCTTGAAAGCTGACAGAGAGCAGCTGTTCATCTGCAGAAAACACAGGCTGAATGAAAGCTGAATTTTCTGGGAGTCTCCAGGAGAAATATATACCAGGGTAAAGGGCACATTATTTTTCAACAATGATCATCAGTAAATGACACACCTTTATATGTCTGTTGTATTTGTTTGGTTTAGCTAAAACAGAGTATCACATACAAGTGACATTTAAAGCATTATTATTTCAGGAAAAACAATGCATTTGCCATGAATAAAACAGCCAGAAAAACAAATGTATTTAAAATTACTGTATACAAGAATACCTTGCCATTGGTTTCTACGCTGTTTTCTAGAGGCATTTCCATTGAGCTCCTCTCAAAAGCTGTATTATGACAACTGCAGGCATTGTAGGAGCTCCAGGTTCCAGGTCCCACGAGGGCCTGTGAACTAACAGTGCTGAAAGCTGATCAGTCCACTGCCCAGAGAGCTTTCTGCAGCACTGCTGTCAATTAATAGAGCTTATTCTTCTTGATGACTGTTAAGATTTTGCTGTTCACTTACATCTAGTACAACAGCTATATTAAAAACATAAAGCGTATTGGGAAAATGTAAACACCTGAATAGGCTTTAGGGTACATCACTCCAAATGCTTTTGCCTTCACAAGAGCAGCAATTGAGTATAGAGGGTGATTAGCTGAATCTCCTAAATAACACTTACTGGAAGTATTAGAGCTGTGCTTTTTAGATTGCCATTGAAGTGGGGGATTAGAGGACAGGCAAACAATCTGGCACAGCAATAATACAGCCATCCTAACAAACCTACAATGAAGCCTCAAGCTTCAAGATGAGCCTTGCAGCCCTCGGTCCCCTCAGAGGAATGCAGGGAGATATCAAACTGTTAAACTCCACTAAGAACACCTACTCTACATTTTAGCATATGGATTCATCTCATTTGAGCACAAACTGAAGTTTTATGCTGCTTTTTGCCACGGCAGTACAGAGCTTTTGGCCATAACATGACAAAATGCATGTAGCTACAGCAAGAGGTTGTAGATATCAATTAAAAAAGCCACTTGTCATAAAGCATGCCTTTGATGAGATTATTAGAATAATATATTAATATGAGAAGATCACTCAACCTGAAAATTATTTGGACCAAGAGGCTGTTGGATGTTTGTGACAGCTTGTTTTCATAGGCTTTTTCGCCACATAAACCTTCCCTCAAGGAACAGTGAAGGTTACAGATGATACAAAAGCCACTTTCACACACTATTCATCATTTTTAACACATGTAAACATAATTTCAGTTAACAAGTAATCTTTTCAATGGTTAAATGAAAATTAGATATCATGCTCCCACTTCTTCATTTAGCTCATTTTTAAAACTGATTATCTAAAATTTCATTATTTTAAAATCAAAACTCATTTTCACCTGGCAGGTTTCAACCAACACTCAACACATTAAACTTTCCTACCTTTAAAAACCACCAGTTCCTGTATTAGATTACCCTTTAATAAATCTGCATTCAGAACCAGTATCCTCTCATATTTACTGTGTAACACTGAATATAATTAGTGAGTTTGGTGACAGACAGCAAGATTTTGTAGAAGGTGCAAGACAGTCACTGTGCAACAACTTAGAGAAGAGATTACAATTTCATTTGCAAAGGAGTCTTTGGTATTTTAGCACACTGCATTTCTTTGACATCCCCATTGTCTCCCAGTACTCTGGAATGGGACATTCATCAGCCTGCCTGAAGCAATTAAACCTTAAGGCAAAAAGCAATAGATGGAAAAAATGTCTGACATTAAAATTTCTTGGGTTTTTTTCACGTGTTTTATGTTGAAAATTCCTCTGATCAGGAAAAATACTTCTGATTTTGGAACTTATGGAAATGAATTTCATAGCTCAACTGGAGAATTATTTTAAAAGTAAATTCCCATGATAAGCTGGGCTTTTAACAGGCTCTTTATGTATTGTCCCCTCCAGTATACATACCTAACTCAGTTCCTTAGTTTACATGTTGAAGTTGCTAAATAAACCATAAAAATCTCACATATATTGGCATCCATCATATATACTGGATGAGAGAGACACATAAAGAATTAAGACAAAACGTCACAAATCCTAAATTCACAGTACACTGCCTCCACAATATATATGCTCCAGCACACAAGTAACACTTTCAAGTTTTCTAAGGGCTGTTTGAACCCCCTCAAACTCATGTATTTTAATGACTTAGTACAAGGACGACCTACTATGACATCATGCATAACATTTTTTTCTGTTAATGAAGGATAAAGTAGAAAGTCAAGTCTCATGCCAGAGAAGACATATAGAGAACACTAAGCCACAGCCTCAGTTTAAAATTATGCCTTAAAAGACAATACAATGATCTAGTAGGAGTCAGCAGTTGGGACATTTATATATGCTATATTTGTATAAGAGGTGTTTCAGATTTTGAGCAATGTAGGAATATTTCTCTTAGTAGCTGTTTCGCCTTGGTGTTTCTAAGATATTTTTTTAATTTTCAACTTTGAACTGAGCCAGAATAGGTTGCCATCACTCCAGTTTTAACACTGAGATCCTGTTTTGCAAAACTATACCAAATAGTAGGATGAATTTTTGTAGAAATACATTCAACCCACTGTGCCTAGCTTCAAGAAGTTAAGAAATTTAACATCATTTTCAAGGGGTTTTTTTAAATGCTAAAGGCAAGTGCACAATAGTACAGTTAAAGGCTTGTCTCAAAATCCCAGAAATACTCAGCCATAGGCTGTATGTACTGCTTTTGCAGCAGAATTAAGCAAGCAATAAAATTCTTATGGGAACCTCAACCAGGCTGCATCTTTTTTTCCCCTCTAAAACAACTAGAAAAAGAAGTATTTATTCTCTGTATTTCTTAGACTGTTACTCTCTACTTGCACACAGTTTGTTGCCACCCAATTTCAGGGCAGAAAGCATAAAAACACGTGCATTTCTGCACTTTTTCTTCCCCTTTATTTTCCTTATACTAGCAAGAATATCTTTCATTTTTAAGAACAACTATTGCTGCAATTCAGTATCCAGAGTAAGTAAGTATACTTCTGTTACCATTTTGTTCTTCAACATTGAAACAGACGTTTAAAAAAAAGGTAAGTCTGTAACTACCACTTTAATTCAATTAAATTAGATATTAAACCAGCAATTTTTGTTGCAGATGACAGTTGGAAATATACTCAGTATTTGCAGAATTTTATTTAATTTACAGTTCTGAGGCTGTACTCAAGCCCAGATCCAACCGTACCAAGAACGACACAGAAGCCTGGCCCAGCACTCAGATAATTGTTCAGCATAATACTTTGAGAAGCAAAGCAGCAGTTTCTGGACAGATAGTAAGGAGGCACCATGAGAAGATGATATGAGAGCACGATAAGCATATGGGATTCCTGAGACCACCCGTGGGCACAGAATTTAAATACAGCCCTTCAAGCTACGGTCAAAAACTTTCCTCAGAAAATCAAGAATTTATGAGTGTAGCATCATCTTAGCCCACAACTTTCTCTTCAGTTGTTTTAATAAACAGCATACCGAAGATCTGCAGCAGCTAGAAAGCACTGTCTTACAGCCCTCACAAATGCTGTACAGAGTATCATCACAACTTCAGTGCTGGGCCTCCAGAGATTAACATAAGAAGAAAAGAATAAAAGAGTTTAGAGCTGGATATTTAGCACAGCACCTGGGATTGGGGGTTTCCCATAAAAGAACCAGAAAAAAACAATATCAAATCAAGCCCAAGCACATATCTAAGTTTTGCTCAACAGATGGTTACAGGAGCAACTTAAGAACTAAGAAAAAGCAAAACCAGATGTAATCCAGTTTTCATGTGTATATTTAACTGAAAAGTAAACAGGACTTAAAGATAAAATTTACACCTTGGTGCACCACAACCCACAGCCTGCTACAGGAACAAGTGCTCTCAGCCTCTCCCAGACCGAAGCATGGAAGAGTAACAAGAAACAGCATCTCAAGTTTTACTTCCCTCATCCTGTGTATCGTGTCTTCTCAGGCAGTCACATGAGCTGCAGGTTGGCAAAGGCAAGAGGAAGGAAAGCCAGTGAAGCTGAAGCTGTAGCTGGTTACTGAGGAGGCTCCAGTGGGCGACCGCCCAGGAGCTGCCATGGACACGAGCAGATGAGCTCAGCAAAGGGTTGGAAGGACAACACTGCGTGACCACTGGGCCACTGGCGGGGCCACACGGCCTCTTCTGAAGCATTTGGACTCCAGCTCCCTGCTTAAAGCAAGGCAGCCACAGAGCCTGGCTGTGAAAAGCTCGCCCGGGAGGAAGCGACACAGTCCTCCGGCACCACTGGTGGGCGTGAGCTCCAAGGAGTAACACATTACAGGATGAAAAGTACAGAGCCTCGGGGTACCGTGGAGATGCCATGGAAAGTTAGAGCACAGCACCTGGGAGGGATGGGAACAACAAAGTCACAGCCAGGACAAATGGACTTATTTAGAGGACAGAATAAAAAGACAGCGCTGATGAGTACATCTCATGAAGTTTTTGTGAAGGAGCCTAAAGTCGGCAGCCACACTATACAATGTGCAAATCAAGATTGGAGTGCTATCAAGAAACAGAACAGTAGCCCCTGATTTTTTTGTATCTCACACATACGTAATTACACAGACAATATATGTATATACATACCTATGCATGCACATATATAGCCCCATGTCTAAAGGACAATGCAGTTATGCATGACAAACATCTATTAGCTTTTTCAATTGGATGTAGGTAATCAAGAATCAATAAGGACAGTGCCAAGCACGTCAACAGATCATCAGTAGCAGAGCTAAAGCATCTTTATACAGTTTCAACAGGAAAAGCAGTCAAGTCAAAGTTGCTCAAAAACCTCATACTTAGTGTTACAACACTTTATGGTAGGATAAAGCTTCTTCTAAATATTTTAAAGACAAACAATGCTTATGTGCAACACCGTGAAGTTTCTGTTGTAGCACAAAAAATTTCTAAACAATATCCTGGTGATCTTTCAAACTCTAGAAAATAAACATGTACACAATATTACTACATATGTTGAACAAGCAGTTGAGAGTCCAGAAAGTTTGTTAACTGTATTTTTGTTTTTATGACACATAACATTTTATTACAGTATTTGTTTACTGAAGCACACACATTGCAGAAGTCCTATCCCGTCAATGACACTAAAAAGGCAAGTGTGTCCTCCAGTCCACCAGATTTGCTGACTTTGCACTAGACTATGACTATTAAAGTTGCAATAAAGTGCTATTGACATACTCATCACAACACTGCTCGGGCCAGCACCGGCATCTCACTGCTGTACTGCAAGTATCTGTAGAGCCAGGTGGAGACTAGAGCAGTAAAGTGATTCAACTGAACAATAATCCACCAAAGCAAAAGATGGCAACTGTGTACCTAGACACCACCATAAAACATACTCTTCAACACTGCATTTAAGCAAAACACAAGGAAGTTACTTAACTGAATGATCTGAACATCACCCAGAAGGCCTAGGTAAACCATTAAAAAAGGGAACAACTGAAACTATGTTAATTAAATTCAGAATGTGATATATAATTACAGATTTAGAATAGGAACCAGTAAGTTTATAATCATGATTTTGATTACAAACAGAAATTGAAGCCAGATAATGCAACATGAAAACTCAGTATAAGCAGTAACCTAAATTCATTCAGACAGCTCCTCAAATTCGAGCTTTCATTTACAAAACTTTTATCACATAGAGAACTAGAATGAATTAAAATATGGACTCCGAACACCTATGCCAGTCTTCACAGCATCATTGTACACAAGCTCCAAATCTCTGTCAAAAGAGTTTACAAAGACAGGACAAGCAGCTCAAAGCTTTTGAAACAAAGCAAAAAATACCAAAATTAAGGTTGCTTTCTCAACAGTCTCTCAGCCATTGCAGCAACAATAATCACAATAACAAAAATCAGGAGTCCTGTGTATGCAGCACTAAATGTGCACCCACTATCGCAGAAAGTTTTTACAAAGCCTTAACAGAATTATTTCATGTTTCTCCTCTCCCTTTTCACCTTTTCTACACTATTTCCATCACTATTATCATTTCCTCTTCATGATGAGAGAGGCCAGCAACTGCATATTACTAAGAATACAGAAATACCATGGAATTAGCATTCCACATTTTTGTCTTGCTCCATTTCCTACTACTGAGATTCTCTATGTTTATTTGATTGCTTCTCTGCACTAACCTAGCAATTTTATAAACAATCTGCCACAATTGAACTAGAATCTCCTAGAAATCCACTGTCTTTCCCAAGAACTAACTCAGAAGGCATATTAAGACAAGCTAAACTCAAAATTGATACATGTAATCTAACAGGATGTTGTCCAGTTACTCACCATAAGAAAAGCCATCTAAAAATCTTCAATTCTTAGTATCCTGGAAGATTGTTTTGTCCAAAAGTATTGTCCTTAGGATTAGAACAAACTCCACATAAAGACAAAACCCATGTCTCTCTATCATTTTTAAATCAAACATACCTAGCAAGGCATGTCATGTTTGGGCACAAGAGATGCACAGATTTTACTTACTTTACTTACTTTTTTTTTTTTTTAAAGCACAAATGTTTACTATTCCAGAGAGCTGTCTAAAAAAAAGGGGAAAAAAGTGTTCTGCATTTTATTCTACCGAGTCATACGTTCCCTACCGTTTTGTCACACTGCTGTGAAACAAATGATACTTTCTTTAGGATTCCACAGAATAACAGCACATTTGTTCCATAGGCAAGCACTGCAATATTAAACAACTGCCTCGATCACAGCTAGGTAAAGACATAGTAAACATGCAGTTGTTTATATCCAGAGCTATGTGCAAGAACAAGATTATATCAAATACTCTCAAATGGTCTCAGAGTTTTATCTACTGCAAAGTCTCTTCTATGTCTGGAGGTTCCCGACTTAAAATGACAGCACTGCCAACAGAGAACAAGCAAGTCCCCAGTATCTCCAGCTGCTTTCAATTTAGGCAGCAGTGAGACAAAACATCTATTCCTTTTCCTAGGGCTGCTTTTCTGTTCAAGCACTTATTCCACCATCCATAAAGACTCTGTCATCACCCTGCTGAGGCTGGCACTTTGCACTAGTTCAAAAGAACAGGCAGGTGAGACAGCAGGCACCAAAACTCACATTGCACACCGGAAATTACACTTTTCTAGACAAAAAGAAAAATCAATTCCATATTGTGACTCTTATTCCTTAAGCAGTGCAGCTTGAGCTTCATTTGAGTCGGTAAGTAATCCTACCAGGATGAAGGGCAGAGGTTTATTCATGTAAGTTGATGCCTTGGAAGTTCCACTTTATCATTTTCTGCATGAAGTTAAGGTAAACAGGGGTGGAAAGTCAAAAGACTGTTGGCACTTGCAGAATTTTAATAGTGCTCTAGATGTTTGGTTTGGTTCTGAAAGGACAACATGAAACTGCATGTACCAAGTAGATTTTACTCAGCTGAGCATTCAAACACCAGCATTAGAACAAGCCAGTCAACTGAAAACTTGTCTCACAGGTCATGATTTTTGAGATGTGCCTTGCATAGATAACACTTAAGTTTAATGGGTTTCATTTTTAAAGAAGGTCAATTTGATTTGCAGCAGAGACATTCAGAGGAGCACAGGGGACATGGGCGGCAGGCAGTGTTAGTGGGATACAGTGGCTTCTCATCTTAAGGCATCTCAATTACTCACCCAGACAGAGAGGGACAACTATCTGCTACCTGACTTACATATTAAAAATACTGAGACTGAGCTGATCACAGACAGCACCACTGTAAAGTGAAACTATCCAGACCTGTTGTCACTGGTTAGGGAAAAACCCAAACTAACACACACAAAACCAGCCATGGGAAGTATTCTTTAATGTCATCTGTCCAGAAACTTCCTGTTACATCAGCAACACAGAAAACATTTTAAGCTGTTTACAAAGTTCTACCAACAGCTACTGAAATTACAAGGAAAAAAACTAAGTAATGTCTTATAAAGCTCCTTAGATTATAAAGATTTCAGTTCCTTGTCATTGAAAGTTATTCTTCACCTTATTATAATGGGCATATTTCAGCATTTAGAATATTATAATAACAAATGCTGATTTTAAGGAGTTAAGAGATTAAAGGATGGGACTTAAAACATAATTCAAAATATTACATTATACATGTCATCATGACTCTGCAAACACGCTCAGTTTTATTAAGGAAAAAATTCTTGCATGCTTCCTTCATACTGTCAAATTATTCATTCTTTGGTCAAATGAATGGAATTAAAAAAAACTAGCATGAAATTTCTTAGCATAGAAGTAAACTAATTCTGGGCCCCACAAAACAGTAACAGACATTTAATTTGGAGGTTTAATGTTTGACCAGCGAGGCAGTCTAACACAACTTGCCACCAGTCTTTCAAAGTGACAAAGTCAGGAATGCCAAGACCTCTAGAAGATGCACTCTGGTATCTACAGAAACACAAAATATTTTGTTGACTAAAAAGTTACACCAATTCCACAGAAATTGCAAAGGTAAGACAGGAAGAGTCCTTTAAGATCTTTACTATTCAGAATTAATCAAAGCAAAACAGTCATCCTAGTGATAATCCCCTTTAGTGCTTCACAGTTTATGCAATAGTCAATTACTAAAGAGGATGAAAGACAGAACAATCTTTGCAAATAGGTCACTGTCTATATTTATAATGATTAAAACCAGCCTGCTACTAAAAGTAACTTTTAATAAGCATAAAAAGTAACATTAAGACAGTGCATGTATTTTCTCTTAAATATATTCTATGTCTCCTCTGACAGAAGAGGAGGTAACACTCATCAGAAACAAAGTTACTCCCCATAGGTCAGGCATTAGCATTGCTGAAAGCACACTTTAATTTCTGTCTATAACAACTTCGTTCCAAAGTACCATCCTCAAAGATAACACCTAAACATCCTTGACATAATCTCTAAATTTAGCCAACCCCCGTCCTGTCTGCACCTCTTCTCTCTCAAAACTTGTTACTAGATTTTACCTGCAAACTCTGCCCAGGGCTCATTTCAAGACCACTTTAAATGTCTTCTACTTCTGCTTCATCTTTTTTTGCCTGTTTCAGCATGCCTGAACATATAATTTTATTTATTTTTTTTTCAGAACAATCACTCAGGTCTCTGCTTCTAGGGCATATTGCTGGGACCTTCCATCTGCTTCTCCAAGTAGCATCCATATCTGCTAAAGAATTCCTCTTCCAAACATCTTCAGCCTCTTTGAGGAGTATTTTTGCCCTTCTTATGGGGTCAGGACACCTGATACTATTTTCCTCAGCTTTTCCAGAATTCAATGGATTCTCACAGCTTCAAGGGCCACCATTTTGTCAGTAATTTTTACACCAAGCAGTATATTCACTCCTGAACCATTTCAATCAGTTCCAATTCTACCTGCAATTACTGTCTCCATGAGAGATTTAAATCTAGCTAAACTGCAGTTTGTTTCCTCTCAAGCCCTACTTCCTCTAATTACCTTCTGTCTTCCTACAGTTCAAGTCCATAAACTAGCATATGGCTTACAACACCTCACGCAACACAGTTGCACCCAATAGTTGGAATTTCTTTGCGTAAAATGTGAAGAAAGTCCATGACCCAGTCCTGATGTTTCTCTTGACCAGATTCTTCGCTACATCTTCAATAGCAAATACTGCTGTTCACACTGCCAGTTCCCTATCCTTCATTTCATATATTTCATCTGCTAAAAAGTCCTTTCTTTATGCAGTACCTTGGAGGCTCTGGATCTTCCAGGATTTCCACAGTCAGCAAGCCTATGAGGTCAAGACTGTACAGTTGTACAACCTGCACTTCACTACTGGAAAGGAGGATAGCTTTCAGGAAATAGTGTAACCACCTCTTAGAAGAATCCCATAACAGAAGTATTCCCCTGAAAAGACGCTGAAGGTTGGGCTAAAGCCGAACACTATCACCTCAACACCCTCAAAAAATCACCCACTCACAGTTATTATTATTAAGGTCATTCTAGCTTCTAATCTTACACATTTAAGAAAAAAAACACCTGTAGCTTAGAGTTTATTATCATGCAGACTGCATAAAACTGAACTCCACAGCATGCAGGGGAGGGAGAAGCACAGTCAAGTCTTGTGAAGTGAAATCCTGTTTGCTCATGAAAGCCGGGAACTTGATGTTCTCACTACAGACTAAGAGCAATAAAAACAGCTTTCTGAGCCATTAATTTCTGCACAGCTGATTTCTGCTAAACAATGCTCATTATTGAAAGAATTCTAAAAAACCGGCAGGCTGTTCCAGTGAGAAGGCTGGCACTCTGAATATTTAGACTGAGCTGACGGTGACATCAGTGCTATCACTGCTTTAATCCCTACGGCTACGAAATGTCAAACATTTTCATTGTAGTTAAAGAGCTGGTGATTACACACGATGAGATTAAGTTACAAAATAAGACAAACTGCAAGGCACAGTGAGCATCCGTGTTCTTGTTGCCCAAGACGGTGATAATGGCAAGTTCTTCACTAACATCAGTCAGAAACTGCCATGCACTTTTCACAGCCAAAACATGGCATTTTTAGCATTAGTTATTTTTAAGCACTGTGAAAAGTCCCCTCTTCAGACCTTGCATAACCCAGTGAAGTCTACAATATGTGCATTGCTGCCTCACTCAAATCCAAACTTATCAGTTGTAGCTTTGAAAGCAGTGGGGTGTGAAAGGGGAGAAAGGTGAAGACCAAGTGTCACTGCATCAACAGGCAGCAAGTCCAGTGGAAACTGAGCAGCAGGCCATGTACTTATTATTGACAAAAGACACCTATGTAATATTAATTTCATCTACTTTAGAGAAGCAAATGCATCAAATTATAGTCAACACAGAAGAAGGAACTGTCCCAGCATATAACATAAATTTTAAAGTGTTAAACTAATTAAAGTAAGATATACTTTCTAAACATTTCTTAGTGTTTTTATAATTTGCTTGGCAATCAATTACTATGACACTCAACAGGTCAACACATGCTTCTAAAATAAATACCTAATAATCATTTTATCATTTCAAGTAGCTCCTATCAAAAAGTGCAAGAAAGCTCATCAGTTCTCACGCTGCATAAGAAAGACATTACTGAAGAAATTAAGTTCAGTAATCCCATTTATTCCTTATTATTTGGGGGAGGGGGAGTGAAGTTAAAATAAAATTATCATGAAATATACAAATATTAGAGGCATGATGTCACGTAACTAGAGAAACACCAAATTTCAAGAATGAGGCCAAGAACATAATAGGATATGGACAAACTACTGATTCTGAGTATTTCAATAAATATATATATGAGCTCATACAGTTCAAGACTACATAAATCACCTAAGCAATCTTCTGTCTTTAAGATCTTCCCACACTGACTCATTCTTAAGCAGCTTTGTCTTCATTGTGTCTTATTAGCAAAGTACTGATTCACAGTTCTCAATTATAAGATTTTTCATTTCTAAAGTTAGCATTAAATTTGACTTGAGATCCTCTGGTACTCTGAATGCATGCTGGCAAGTGGGATTTACTGTAACAATCAGCTTTTATGGAAATAACAACAGTTTCACACTACAGAGAAAGAAGTTTCAAGACCAGGGAGCTTTTAACAGAATTTAAAATAAAAGATAAAGGGGGCAGGTGTGAAGTGGAGGAATTATATATATATACACATGCACATATATAATTATGTGTATGTACACATACATCACTGGTTTAAAAACAAACCTGGATTACAATAGACTAATTAACTTGGTTACCCGTACCAGAAGTGACCTGATTAAGTCAGAGTTCTAATCTTTTGGTGGGGGTGGGGGAAGCCTGTTAAAAAAAAAAATAAAGACTGAGAGAAAACTGCTTTACTAGGGACAAAGGCCACCAATGCTCAGTTTTAGCCTGAAGTAGGAGTACACCATTCCTGAGATTCTTCCATACTAATTAACAAACTCACATGTTTTGAGTTTTAATCCAGAGTAAAGTTGTGAGAAGTAGAATTGGCAGGGCTGACTCGTTAAAGTAGTCTACAAATAATCAAGCCAGAAATTAAATTCCATTAAAATCCTAAGTGTAACATTTTTTAACTATTAAACCCACTAACACATCAATTTGCAGCTCTGATGCTATCTATACACACTTAGGAAAAACTGACAGTAACTAGCACTATTATTTCTACAAGTCAAGTAGTGAGGAGTTACAGCAGTAGGCTTCCTTCCTCTGAAAGAAAATACAATCCAAATTCAGTGTCACATCAAAACAAAGAACGAACAATAGGGTTTCTGTAACATTCAGTCACAGGATAATGTAAATGGAATTAATTCCCAAAGCACAGTAATTCTGCAAGGACTAGAGCTATACACATCAACTGTTTAGATTTCAATAACAAGTTCATGCTGAGAGAAGGCATTTTTAATTAACCTGAATCTATTACGAATAAATCTCAAAACAGTATCAAGCAATTATGGCAGTAATGAAGGAAAAGCCACACACAGGAGCCATTTTTTATCCTACCTGTACTTGTTCCGTGGAACTACTGCTGAGTTCATCTCCAGACTCCGAATCTTGGTGGATTTTTTCTGAGCCCTCTCCTGCTGAATCACAAGATTGTTCATGCAAAAAGCTGGTCTTCTCTATTTCCAAGAACTCTGGGCATGGGAAATGACCCATGGAGATGGTTCTAAACTGATTGGAAACCTTAGGAGATTGCAACTCATTGTTAAGTTTTCCATTGTTCTGGGTAAGGTCCAGACTCAAACCAAGAGTTTGACCAGGGGCATTGTTCGGTCCCAGATTCTGATTGGCATCTCGAACTAAACAAGACACTTGAACTGGTGAAGATTTTCCAAAACTAGAAAGCTCTGGTGACTTATTCACATTTTCTGTTGATCTCTGTAATCCATGTGTCAACTTCAAAGTGTTATTTGGCAGCATACTCGCCTGCTTTACAGGGGGCATCAGTGCTTTTCGGGGCATTTCCTTCACATACTGTGCTGGCACATAAAAGGGTTTGGAATTTTCATCTCTTTTGACTTGCCACCAATCATCATTAGTCTTTTTCACCAAGATGTATTTCTCCCCTTGCTTAATCACAATTTTCTTGTCCTTGGCATCATACTCATAGTCATACTCCACTTGAATGTATAATTGTCCTGGAATGATCTTCCCACCCTTATCAGCCATTTCTATTTGAAAATATTTCACCTTTTCAGGCAAAAGGTAAGAAACATTCTGTTCCAGTGTTATTTTCCTGTTAGCAATTGCAGCTGTAAGACAAAAAAAAGTTATGTAATGAACTGATTGAGAGAGCTTCATAATTTCAAATTAATATTCAAATAATAATAGTAATCAAATAACATTCAAAAATAATTTCAGTAATAATCCTGCCTATTCAGTTTATGTCAACCTTAGACTAACTAACTGCTGGAAAAATGCAGTATTTTCAGATATCTTTCTTGGTGATGAAACAGAAAATCAGTAGAACAGCTTAGTCACCAGTTTAACTCTCCTATTCGCACAAGCTTCCTAATATCAAGTGGCTCGTTAAGCCTGTTATTTCTTTTGCTAAATAACAGTTGATTGATCATCAGGTTTGACTCAGACCAACCCCCTCCCACCAATCTCTTGCTTACACGTAGGTTTAATTCCTTCATGAAACTGTATTACTACATTGGTTTCAATCAAACTATTCAAAAAGAAGACTATTATTTGCTTATTTTAATTCCTCTTTCAGTTCAAGAAACCATTCAGAGTGTTCTACATTCCTGAGAGAATTCCTTAAATCTTCCTCCAATGCTACACCTGGGTCACTCAGCTCAGCATGGGCTGGCAATCCCTGACCCACACACGTTGTAGCCCCCAGAGAACCTGCTCACCTTCTCCTCACTGGAGTAGGAGGTGGCCAGGGGGATACCTGACCCACACTGTCTAAGGCTGCAGGTCATGTTACCTCTGCATCTAACTGTTGCCTTTAAAACAAGTGGTATAATTTGGTTTTTGTTTATTTAAATTGCTCCTATAACTGCAACATCCAAAACCATAATAGTATTAAAGTATTCGACATTCCCAAGGTACTTCAGCCTCAGTGGTTTAGATTCAGTGCATTCACTTTGCTCTTCAGAGAGCTTTTTGTGGTATTGACACCATAGAAAACCTATCTAACCCTATGTTTAAGGGCTAAAACTAAATATGCAAAGAAAAGCCTCAACAGTAATAAACCAGGACTATGAACCAAAATGAAAGGATAATAACATGAAAATTTTGAGAAGTATTTTCAGACAACTCCATCCTCACCCATGAATTACAAGCTCTCTCTATTTAATCATGTAGCATCAATGTCAGAATTCACGAGTGGATAAGCATCAGTCTCGCCAACTTACACTGAACAAAACACAGTAAATTAACATGAAAGACATGCTTTTTAATCTTGAAAAACAAAACATGTAAGTAAACAGGAAGACCTCTAGCATTCACATAGAATGTAGGGAAATTCAAGTAAAATCCCACCACATTTAATCTTATGAAGACTAACAAATACATCTTTTTATTTTTAAATGCATGCTTCATGAATGAGAAGAGCTATGTAGAAACTTGCAGCTCTGCAAGTTAAGACTTTGTGATGAGATTTGTAGCATTTACCCTGCCACAGAGTGGAACTAATGCAACTCCGTGCAGGCACGCACATGCAGAGTGAACTCGGTTCCTAAACAGGACTAAGGACAAAAATAACAAAAGAGAACTTCTGAGCAGAACTAAAGAAGAAACCCCAAGAGTTCTTCAATTTTCTTTTGCCACTTCTGTAATTTGGTCTGAGCCTTGAAAAAAATACCTTTGCCACATAATTCAGGAGAAAAAGTAAAAGGTAAAAGGTAGAGTCAAGACAGAAGTGCCCATCTTTAATCTCTTTGTCTCTCCTGCAGTCCATCTTCTAATTCCAGAAAGCATTTCCTACAGGTTAACTAGAAAGCCACCATCATTTACAAGACTCCAAATTGAATCACAAAATCAGATTGAAAATTTTATCAAGGACTTGGCAGAAGGAATGATGGTACCACATTCAACAAAAGTGACAACAGGAACACAAAGCAGTAGAAAAGAAAGCCAGGATTCTGGTGTTTACTCCCTGCCACAAAATGGTACGTTGACATTTACATTATTACTGCCTGTTTACAGCCTGAGTACAAAACAACTTGCTTACCTGCTGCTCTACATAAATAGGTGCTTTTAAGTGCAACTCTGCAGTTGTTTAGCAACAGTAGCAGGAGGTAAACATGAGCAAATTGAGGCCATTCCCACTCTCTTCCTAGCTTTGGAAGCTCTGCCATGCAAATGTTATTTTTTTCTTATTACTAAACCTGACTCCTTCCAACACTTCTTCAAAGTTGCGGCCAACCCTTTCATGGCTTCCAGGTACAGCTGAAAAATGCAAGTCTTACCAAGCTGGAGTCTACCTTGAAGCTCTGCTACTTAAGAAGTTGAAACATAGAGAAACAATGAAGAGGTCCTTGTCCTTTCTCCCACACAGAAACCAAAAGAAGAACATAAGCCTCAGGTTTCTCACGGGGCAAACAAGTCTTTAAAAGCCTGAATTTTTCATTTCTCTTCCATATGATTATTTATTGAGAATGCATGCTTAAATTTTTTTTCAAGACACAGTTTCAACAAGTTGCATTTTATGTTTAAAAACAGATCCAAAATTTTGAGAAATACAAGTTAAATAACACAGAGCAGCTACAGAAATAGCTCTGTCCATTTTTAAGTCAGTTTTGCAGCCTCATTCCTTTTAAAAAAATAACAACAACAACAAAAAAATAAGCAGCACAATTTTTGTTCTTTCATCCAAGCTGCAAAATTATCAAGTCAATAGCAAACATTTGGTAATGTTGAACATATGATCAAAAGGAGACAGGCTGTGTTCTGTGTTTGGCCAGAACACTAAAGCAGTTTTATAAACAGATCACATCATCAAGATCAAGCAAGGCTCTAATTCTCCTCAACCCAGAGATGCAAGAGATGCCTATGGTATAGGTGGGAAAATAACCCTGGAGATCTGCAAACAGCTGCCATGGTCTTGGTTTCACAGATCCAAATGCATTACTTTTTATTTTGCTTGATTTTCCTTAATGCAGTTGTTGTGTTACACATACCCTGTGTGCAGCCCAGGGGATGGCTAACTGCAATGTTCTTTCATGAAGCTGTCTCAGAGAACATGGGTTAAAGACCCACAGAAGCCTCAGCCAAACCTTTCCTGTAAGGGCCTCACACTGATACAGGTGTGAATGTACAATTACTGACATTTGAAGTACTGACTGTGCCACTAATCAGCACCTGAAGTGATATGGCTGGACAAACCTTGTAACCTCACTGTATTTTTTTTTCCTTTATCATTACCTTTAATGCTAGATGGCATCCCCTTTAGTAAAGAAGGTTGAAGAACCCTACCTAGAAGATAAGTATGAAAAATCATTTACTTCCACAGAGAACATCTGTAAGCTTTAATACCTTAAAAACACTCTCAATATCTGATTAAGAAATTAATAACAACAAATGCCTCACTAGCAACGAAGACCTAAGAAAACTTATTCATGAACACTACAAAACAGACCAAGGCCTCACTTTTCTCCTGGTGAGGAAAAGCCCAGTCGTTACAGGGTAGCTCAGGTGTGCCACATCGCGAGGAAACACAAACCACCATCTCACAGAGCATTCACGCTGTCCTGCGAGAGAAGACACCGGGAGCAGCAGCCCAGCACCCGAGAAGCGAGAGGCCAGCAGGTCTTTCACCCGACAGCCCGGCAGAGATTCCCTTCGGACTCCGACTGCCCATGGAACTGTTCCCATCTCTTACTCAGCTAAGGCTGAGTAACGCTGGCAACCCTCGGTGTTCGCAGAGGTCAGCCCCTCCTTCCCCCCACCCTCCGCGCCGCGCCCCTGCCCGGGGCGGCACAGCCCGGGCGGCTCCTCCCGGGGCACGGGCACTGCCCGCCGGGCTCCTCTGCTCCTCCCGGGGCACGGGCAGCGCTGCCCGCCGGGCTCCTCTGCTCCTCCCGGGGCACGGGCACTGCCCGCCGGGCTCCTCTGCTCCTCCCGGGGCACGGGCACTGCCCGCCGGGCTCCTCTGCTCCTCCCGGGGCACGGGCGGCACTGCCCGCCGGGCTCCTCTGCTCCTCCCGGGGCATGGGCGGCACTGCCCGCCGGGCTCCTCTGCTCCTCCCGGGGCACGGGCGGCACTGCCCGCCGGGCTCAGCGACCCCCGGGGTACGGGCAGCTCTGTCCCCTCCGCACTCAGGGCCTGGAGGAAACTCTCTCCTCCCCCCCGCCAGGGAGAGCACCAGGGATTCTGGTTGCAAACATTTGTCTCTAGCTAGATTTTACTACGTACATCCCCGAAAAAACGAGGCTGTTTTTATCTAGACCCGATGTGACAGTTTCAGCCAGCCTCAGACAGGCAGGGTTCAGACAGCTGTAGGGCTGCTCAGAGGTGAGCTTTTCCTAGGGCAACCTTAACCCTGCAGCAGCAGCACCCTCACCTCCTTAAAGCATCCAGTCTTAACTGCAGAATGACGCTCACGCAGCTGTCTGCAAACACAGGACCGTGCTTCTTTCAAGACCATTTACATACGACATAGATACAGAATTTTAAGTATGGTAATATACAATACACATATGTCCATATATTACATACCATCACCCCTAAGTTCAGCATTATTCTAGAACTCAAGACTACTCACTACCCCCAAAAAATCAAAATTTACCCAAGAGGTGTTTCATACCTCTCTCAAAATTATCAGGCAAAGAGTATTTTCTTCTGATCTTCCAGAACCAGGTAACTGAGACTTGAGAAATACTAAAAATACCTAGTGGTATTTCTATTTTCTTCCCCTAGGGAAAAAAAAACACCTTATTCACTGTGGCTATGAAATTGTTACTTGTTTTATAATACAAGCAGATGATAAGTTGCTAAAAACACAACTATTAAACGATGGCCTTAAGTTTCTTTGTGTGACCTTGTTCACAGTGTCCTATAAAGCGGCAGCAGTTGACTTGTGTAATCTTTTTCCATTTTCAGCATCAAACTTCACCCACTACTGAAATGAACCCTTCCGCAGCGCTGACACAAATAAACTCAATTACGGAGGCTAAATTAAGATAAATTCTTCACAGTTCAGGCCAGATGAGATACCCTGGCTACGACTCAACAGATTCCATGATTCTGCTTCTCCCTGGGCAGTTTTCCTAAGATTTCAGGCTGTACTCTGCACGACCACTGCCTGGGAGACTGGTCCCACAGCAGCCTTGTCAGAATGCAACCCTATTCATCCCTTTCTTCCCAAGGGACACCACTCCTCGTCCAGCACACCTGACCCCCCAGCCAGTATTTTCATGCAGACCAGCCCTCACCGGTGCCTGCAAGAACCACCATCTGCAAAGCGTTCACCTACAGCATGCAGACGTTGTATAAAAATAGACGCAAATATGCAAATGGAAACAACATGTATAACCAAAACACAGAAAACATACAAGCTTTATGAAAACAAGCTTAGTCCTTCAGTGTTTCCTCAGAGATTACTAACGTAGAAATAGAGCACTACCTGCAAGTAAACTACCTCCCCGGAGCTCACACGTCCCTAAACACTGAAGGCATTAATAAGCAATCTTTTAATAATTGCCCATGACTCACGAGTAGCGAACGAGCGATGCATTTTAAACAACTGTCAGGACAACTTTTCAGCCGGGCTGTGGCACCCCGCACTCCACGAGCTCCCGCCCCAGCCCCGCTCGCTCCTCGGTGCGGGCTTTTGTTAAGTTGTTGACTCCCGGGACCGGCTGTAAATAGCGCGGCACAGCCGCACCGGCCCGCCCGGCCGGGCCGCCCCGAGTCGCGGCGCTCAAGTTCGCACAAGGGCGTCAGACCCCCCCGGCCCGGCGGGGGCGCCCGGGAAGAGCCGCGGGGCCGCCGCTGCCTCCCTTTGTCTCCCGCAGGTGAGTGAGCGCGGCTCGCACACGCCGGCTCGGGCGGCCCTGCCCGGCCGCCCCCGGCGCCGCGGGCCCGCCG
>VXBA01001379.1:1107499-1167490 GCA_013399895.1 Serilophus lunatus
GGGCCGCCGGCTCCGCCCGGACCCCGCGTTCGGGGATGGGAGCGCTCGGTCCGGCCGTCCTGCTGTCCGTCCCGCGGCAGCCCGCTAAAGGCACCCAGCGCCGCTGCCGCAGGGATACCGCCGCCTCCTAGTTCGCGCGGAACCGTGACACATCTAGGCCTTTCTGTCCCTGCTGGAAACAACAGACGGAAAACAAAAACTACACCCCTTCTTCGCTGCAAGAAGGGGTCTGAATGTTCAATAGCTGCTGGCTGAAGAAACTCCAGCTTTTAAATAGTTTGCCCAAAAATAAATAATTAGTCCTTGTCGGTTATATCGAGTTAATTTGCTTGGTGTCTCTTGCTATAATAGTAAAAGTCTTCAAACCTTGTTTGGGAATAGTTAAGAGGCCTAAATTTCAAGTTGTTATTAGTGTTATCTTTCTCTTTTAAAAAATGATATCTGCTTCTCTTGGTGCAAAGATAACCTTGAAAGCATGAACTGACTGTAACTGATACAGTGGTATCTGAATGAATCTGCAAACATCCTGAAACAATGGCACGGAGACGGGTAAACTGTCTGCACTCCATTCTCTTAATGAAGGCTAATGCTGGCCTAACTTTTTCTTTGATTATTTTAACACACGGAAGAAGGAAGGAGACAGTAAAATCATCAAAAGGTGAAAAGAACAGGTTTGCTGAGGGAAGAAAAGGCAATGGGAAAAGACCTGAGGAGTGCCAGCAAGAGAGAAAGAAACAGACTAATTGAGGAAAAGAAAAAAATAACATCAGTAGTTATAATGGAATATGTCGACGTATTGTCATATTGAATTCCAATTTATACAGAATTTACAATATCTATATTTCCTTGATGTCTCATATCAGGTGTTACTTGACAAACATGCAAGACAAGAAGTAAATACTGCAAACACCTTATAGCTTTGCTATCTTAGCCTGAATACTTGTGAGAACATCCCCTTGACATTCTCACTAGTATCATTTGACTTTGGGCTGTCTGTTCACGAAACATCAATATTAAAATTCCGTTGGTGTTCTAAGGCTGATACCACTGTCACACCTACTCATTTAGCAGTTATTCAGAGTCTGGAAAAACAGAGTAGAAACCAGCATTTCTATTGTAAGGGGAAAACATCCTGTATATGGATGTTTATTTGTTATTAAAAGGCAAAAGAAACCTTTAAAAGGATGGTAGTTGTGTATTAATTCTTACTCTTTTATATTTACATGTAGAAGATACAGAGTAATTCAGGGTGCAGTGTTTGTTTGGATGTTTTTATCTAGTAGGATTCTATCTGTATGCCCTTTTTGTGGTAAAAAATAATATGCTTGGGACACTTGAGTATTTCTGAGCAAGGTGACTGCATTTTACTTACTGAGGTATGTATAAAAGCATCTAAAAAATTGGCCATAGTAACCACATTGCAATTATCTTTTCTTAGTGCCAAGGCTTCACTAGAGTGCTGCAGGATATGGCATTAGTGAATCAGTCTGAGGAACTCTTCCCTCTGAGTCAGTGTTGAACCAATGGTCCCACACAATATCAACACGCATAATAGAGTTGAAAGTGCCAGAAGATATGTAATTCTGAGTCCCTGCCCAAATGCAGTCATGAAAGATTCCACATTTCAAATAAACTGTCCAGCCCAGGTTCCAATTTTAGTGTCTGTTAGATATTCTGCCTGTGAAGGATTTCTGTTATTTCACTGGAGTAGAAAGAGCTCGAGTTCACAACCTTTGCTCACTCTGACTTGTTTTCCTGGAGATGTATGAAGGCTGTCATAGTGATACCTCAGGTGGGACTATATGTGTATGCTAGCTGGAAACACACAGAACACATACTGACCTCACAAATCTCAGATTGAAAGAATTGCCAGCTATACTTCCCTATGTAGTATATGTGAGCTATATACAGGGCTCAATTCATGTATCTATTTAATTCTGAACGTTCTGTATCATAACTTACAGATGACATTGATCTCTCTATTTGTAAACTGATTCCTTACAAAAAGTCAGTGTTTGAACTGTGTCTGCCTGTTCTGTTACACCAGATTTTCAACACCTTTGTCCAAATTTAACTATGTTTGCCAAAAGGGAGTTGTCCTAAAGGTAGGTAAGCTCCCACAAGTTCTGTAAAAGCAGTCAGCCATACAAAGGTGGAGAAACCACATAAGAAAGTGTCATTATGGATGCTACCACTGTGGAGAAAAAGTTGATACTTATAATCTATCATAAAACACAAATCCATAGAAAACAAGCTTCATAGTTCTGAAAATCCAGTCTTGGAAAAATCCATTTCTGGTGTTTGAATTAGATATAGAAATATTGCCTTCTCTCCTTGCATTTAAAGTTCTAAAGTGCCAGGGTTATATGTATAAAAAGATGAGCCTATTAGTTTTGAAGGGCAAAATCCCATTTTACTTTTTATCTATTTTTTTTTCTTCTGAGTCTATTTCAGATGTCTGCAAGTTCAGCTGTCCCTTATTTTATGCCTCAGCCTCAGTAATTCTAGATGTGTGTCATGTTTTAATTAGTTTGAAATGTGTATCTAAGAGTAGCTGTTGCCATTCTATTACTCATAGCGCTGGGACTGATGTTAGGTAACCAGCAGAAATGTGCTGCTTAAAACGTGATCAGTATTAAATCCAGGTTGTTTATTCATTGTTTGCCACCCCTCCTTACCAAACAGATTAATCTCATTATGAACTGTGTTGATTCTTTCTTTCGGAAGTGACCGAGAAGGCAAATACATAAAGCTTTGTCAAATCTAGCAGGCAGATACTGCAAATATCCACTTTGCTCATTTTACTGTTTCCTTGGGTTTTCACTCCTTTTTAGAGACTTTTTCTCTCTTTGGTCTTTTAACCTCAGCAGCGATATGCACTAAATAAACCATTCTGAATTTAGTCAAACGCACTTAATTCGGTGAACAGTTCTGATACAAATAGAGAATATTTTTATTTTACTTCTAATACTACTTACAAATGTATTTTATTAAATGGCACAACTTGCCTGATCAAAAGCACATTACCTGTGGCATCTCCTATCTACTCTGCTCCTACTCTCATTTTTTTCACAGCTTGCAGCCTCTCACCTCTATCTAAAAATACTCTTACCACCTACACATAGACATACAATCAATCCCTCCTTTCTGTTCTTTCTCAGTACCACAAAAGCACTTTTTCACAAAGTGCAGATGCTGTGGGCTTTTTGCATGAACTTGTCAATTTACTCCCCATCTCCTGACTCAACTAACAGATGAGCCATTTTTATTTATATAACTGAACATTATAAGGAAAATCAATTGACACAGGAACAACTAAAGTAAAGCATACAGAAAAAGGAACCTATATTCCTCAGAAGTTCAGTGAAGAAATTCTTTCATCATGACATTACAAAGGAATGTTCTCTGCCTTAAGGAGGAACTTTTATCCACAGTTCAGAGAAGATTATTTGTTTTACTGTGAAAAATCAGCAAAGAATTTGTAAAATTTTTCCATTTTGCCAGCAGATTATTTTTGCAAATCGTATTAGCTAGAGTGGACAGTAGCCAACACATGCTTTTTTTACTTTGCTCTGTTCATTAGCCACATGGCCATTATGGTGTTCAGTACTCACATCTCTCTCAGACAATCCAATGGAAGCTGTAACAAAAAATCAAATATGCCTACTGTTTGTGTTAGCAGTCTCAGTTTGCAAGTAAAGGACAATTTTTTACAACTATCTGATTGTCAGCATTACTAAAGAGCAAAGTGAAATTTGTTTTGATTAAACTGATCCTTTAATTCTGCCCTTGCCAAGAACTGGCTCCCTACTTACCTGTGAAGTCAAACTGCTTTTGTTGAGCAGAGTATTCCAAACTGCATAATTTCTATGTTGAGCATGAAAACATACCTCTGAGTCAAAGCACAGAACTAAAAGTGAAGAAAAGTATTGAATAATTTTCTGACAGAATATTAAAACTGACTGTGGGTGAAGTGGACATTTTCTTTGTGCTACCTGGACTTAAGACCTTTGCCTAAGCTAAATCTTAAGCAGCTCTGTACAGCTACTTGTGTCTTGATCTCCCCATGGTTTGAGCTAACAGCCAAATCATACAAAAGGTACAATTAATCCTTTAAATAATTATATCTCTTTCCTGGCATAAACCTATAATGAAAAATGCTGATATTCAAAAAGCACTATCTGAATGTCCATTCATACCTTGAATAATTAGGGAGAGTCCTGCATCAGTGTCTTTAATTTCTAAGTACATTATTTATTGTCTAATGAACAGAAACAAAATATGTGTATGAACCAGTGATAAGCAGAATAGAAAAAAGATGGTACATAGCTATGCAAAAAGAATCAAATAAAATTTTATGTGTTAAATGTTTTATTAATTTTGAAGTTCATTTTATTATACTTCACCAGCCTCAGTCTTAGGAAAGATACAAGAGGGAGTTTCTGGTTCCCCAAATCACATAAGTTCAGAATTTGCTCCAGTGCACAGGCCTGGTGTGACCTGGGAAACAACCCAGTTGCTGATGGGTGCTCTGAAATGGGAAGCTCCAACTCTTACTCTTACACTGCTAGTCCCATGCAACCACAGAGGCCTCTCAAGGTCCAGTAAAATTCCCAGGGAATGGTCAAAGTGAAGTTATGTGACTTTGTCTAGTTAATACTGAATGGTTTTTACGAGGAATAGCAGAAATCAATAGACTGGGTGTGGTTGACCTCAGCTTAAAAAGCATGGCTAAAAGTCACGGGAAAGATTCATCCTGTCCAAGTTTTTTGGGTGTCTATTAGTGTGTATCTATATCAAAGATAGGTGTCTAAGCTCTCTTCAGAATCAGTGGAGTTCTATTTGTTACAGTCGAAGAAGTCTGGAGAGTAAATCATCTCATTTTAAAGTAGGCGTCCACAAGTGATAAGAGCGGCTGCACTCTAGGGTCTGGTCGTGTACTTAAACAGTGGAAATCACTGTCATTAGAATTGGTGAATGCCAAAAATTCTCATGTTCAAAAAGATCTAGACAAATTCGTGGGAAACAAAATGAGCTGTCTGAAATGAATTTAATCCTACCTATCATCAGAAAAGTAGCCACACATTATATTTCCGTTTTTCTCTGGAATATTTTGTTATATAACCATGGTATTTTCTCTTAAAGGTATTGATTGGCCACCATGAGGTTGGCCTTGAAAAAACTGAGCTAGAGAGCAATCCTAGTGGAAGAGGTTTCACTTTATGGATCCCAGTGATTCAGAAAACTATTTCATCTGGTAACTGTGATAATCAACTCAGTAAACATTCTTGCAAATCACAGTCTAAGGCTATGGCCATGCTGCTAAACAAACTGGGCCACCCACCATGCTAAATCATTTGCATGCTCCCTGGCATGTTTTTGGCACCTGGTTTTGGCCAAACCAAATAATTCCATGTTCAAGCAGTTGGAGAATTCGCACATGCCAGAGACTGTTCCCATTAGGCCCTTTGGATACATTCATTCTGGTTTTGAGGATGAGAGAGTTTAGCTGATGGGTGTTGCCAGTTCACTAGGGCCAGAGGACAGCCTTAGCCAATTTTTTTACTAGTGCAGGCACAGCTTTAGTGTACAGGGCCAGTTAAGCTGCTGCATAAAAAAATGCATGTGCAGGCTCTCCTATTCGAGCTATGAATAGCTGTGAGTTGGAAATTAGGGGGTGCTTTCTACCTGTAATAGAAATAAAAGCTAGAATAACCAGTAAGAGCTAGGGTAAAAATACTTCAGCATGGAAGAGACTATTTTTTTTTAAAACTCCTTGTCATCAGCAGAGTGTAGATCTTAAATAGCTTCAGAGACAATACTAGAATCAGGAACAATCTTATTTCAAGATGCTCTTAGATATATTTTGAAAAAAGATGTGTTTTGGTTGCTATGTCCAAGGAAGAAGGATGTGAAGGTCCTTGGATTCTCTAAGGCTGTGCCTATATCAGTGAGTTAAACAGGCTTGAGTTGAGCATTTCTCAGACAATAAGGTCAACCAGTCCCGCCACAGAGCTCCAACGCTTCAAAATCTGGTGTTCACATCTGAACTACCTATTAGGAAAGGTCCAATCTCAGGATATATGTGGGAGACAGCAAGTTAACCTCTGACCAGAGCCCTGGGGAGGACTGCTCTAATAATTTCGCAGGGCACCTGTGACCATGTTTAATAGACTAGTACAGATGCCACCTTTTGTACTTCCTTCTCCACTTCCTCTGTTCTATTAGAGCCCAACCCTTCTCTATTTAATTCCTCATAAAAACAAAACAAAACAAACAAACAAAACAAACCCAAAAACCAATCCTGCTGTGCCAATAGCTAGTGCTGAAAGAGACAGGTAAAAGGCCATGACATTTCCATGACAAGCTGTGTTTCTATCTTTTATTTCTTTGTTTTGCTCCTGACAAAAAAAGTTATGTCAAGTCCCTGAGTGGGCTGGTATGAAAGAAACTATGTGCTGGCTCAGAGTCCTTAGTAATTTCAGTATATTGCAGCCATTCCCAAGGAGTCACTGGAGTTCAGGGCCCAAACCCTTTCCAATCCTGTCATTCCTTCTTCAAATAGAGATATCTTCAGGAATCCAAGTTCCCATGTCATCTTATGTTTGCTTTCCTGAAGGCTTCTCTGTAGTTTTCCTTTCTCTTTCTGTTTGCTCAATTGTTTTCCATCGAAAACTGAGAAAACCCTTTATTTCATTGCTAGAAGGCTGGTGTAGCGATAATGCCATAGGTGTCACAGTCAATGCTGCTCTTAGTTCTGCTGTATCACCTGATTCTAGCCAGACATAAGTCATTCCAGTTTTTCACTAGAGAGGAAACCATTACAGAATGTGATAAAAAGGGTTTGGTTGGGTCTTCGTTATTTGCATGTAATTTTTAAACAGTACAATTGAAGTTTCATTAGAAAGAGTGGATTTTTTATTATTTTTTTTTATTTTTACTGGACCAGCATAGGTTTACGCCTCAAGCTGATGTGAAGGAATTCCTTGAACATTTCAGGTAGATAATAGCTTGACTTTAAAATTGTTCTGTGATAAAGAAAGGGAGAAATCAAAGACTGTGTCAGCAGTGACACTGCATTGCACCTCTTTGCCATCACTGTTCTCTAATGCCTTTTTCCCCACACTCAGCCATTCAATGAGCTGGCACTCCCTAGAGTGTTCATGAAAACACCTCACCCTTATCGAAGTCATTAAGTCAATCCTCAAACTCCCCAAATTTTATTTTCATCAAAATCATTGATTCATGTAATCACAGACTTAATTTGAAAAGTCAGGTTTCAATTAAATAAACGCTAAACCTTTTAGAGGCTTATGTTTCTTTTGAAGCCCATGAAATAAAATCCTGTGCACTATATGGGCATTTTAGCCAGTTCTAACTAGCTCAGTTCCTAATTAGAAAGTTTAGAAGCCTTGTGTATACAAGGTCATGGCTTTAGCAGCACATGATATATTTGTTACATCCGCTGTTTTACATAACTTAGGTCATGATCTCTTCCTGCAGAGTGGGAAGAAACATGGGGCATCACCTGTCTGCCCCAGTGACAACGTGACGCTGTGTAGGATGCTGGTTTCGGTCAGGATGAAACTATGTCCTGGAAGGGAGGAGCCCCAGAGCAGTTGCAAACAGCTGAGCCAAGATAAAAACTGTTATCACCAGGGAAGATTCACACGGAAGTCGTGGTAGAGCTGTTAAGTATCTATTAAACTGCTGATAAAAGAGTCCCTAGAAGGTGCTTCCAATTACGAAATAATAGCTCTCCCTTAGGGATGAATAAACTCCAAAGGCAAGTGAGAGGTGTTCGCTGGCTCAGAGTTTTGTTAGCGTTATGTTTACAATTAATGAAAAGGGAGGGAGAGTTCTCAGTCCTCCTGCCGAGACTAAAAAAGAGAGTGCGGGGGTGTGGGTATGGTGTAAAGGGGTAGGAAAGCGGGGCAGGGAAGCAAAATCAAAAACAGACCCTGATTTGGTTAAAAACAAATTTAAATATGATAGATTTATAGCAAAACAAAGACCTCGTAGTTTAGCTCAAATGAAGCAGAAACTGGATTTAAAATCTAGTTTATAATCTCTTCCAGATTAGCATCCTAACCATAAGAGTCACTCTAAATGGGTCACCTTTGGTCCTTCTGACTGCCGCCAGTTTTGGTGTATGGAAAATATATGAGCAGTCATTTCAACAAAGGGTGTGAATGCTTCTCGGGCTGGAGCACTCCTCGACGATGGAAGATATCTGAAGCTCAGTCCCTCTGCAGTGAAGATTTAATTATTAATGTTAAGTGGAACAGCAGCAACAGGATTGCAAGCACCCCGGAATACTTAATGGCATGACGATTACTGGCGAAGGACTGAGAAAGAGATGGTAGAGGGGGCTTAAATCCCCTCAAGCAGACACCAAACCTGCATCTTTCATGCCAAGTGTGAATGTTCAAAGAGAAGCACCCCCCTTCCCCCAGCTCTGTGATGGGAATACAGTGACATCGCTTTCCTTTGCTCTCCCTAGGCAGCATCGTTCAAATGAATTCAGATCAAATCTGAATTTTTTGAATGAATGAGGCCATATTTGTTGTGATTTTACAATTCACCGGGAAATACATAATCCACTTGCATTCCCGTTTAGTGGAAATTGTTTTGTGCATTAATAGCCACAAGTTATTCCTAAAAAGAACCACAGTGTCTACAGGCACCTTGCCTCTTGGTCAAAAAACAATGGACAAGACAGGTAGTTCTGAGATGGCCTCTCAAAGTGCAGTTTCCTGTGCTAGTCCATCTGGAATTAAATTATACACTGACACTCACCTCCCTGCATCAGGTCCATCTTAACAGGATAGTAAAATAAATGCAGAGTAATGCATGGTAATCTGGATCACATACTCCATGCATGCCAAAAGTTGCTGCTGATGTGCAGTAATTCAGTGATAAACATGAAACAGGTGGTTGTGAAGGCTGAGAAGCTGTCATGCCAGCAGAAGTTAAAACGGGTCTGCTGATACAGCAGTAAGGAAATGATAAACAATTACTAATTTTTAATAATTATAGGTCTTCAACTATTGTTGTTGCAATCATATACCCACCCAAAACATATACCTTTCTCAGCCCTTCACATTTGCTTCTTGAAAGAGGTCAAGGAAGACACAAAAACTGAAGAGTTGCCTTCTCTTGTAAGAATAGCTCTGTATTTTTTGCAGGTTTTGTGAGTGTACAGTATCCATTTTTTTTAAGACATTGAAAACATTAATCTTTGGAAGAAAGCAGTACAGGGAAACTGTAAGAAAAAATATATTGTTGTGGTAAGGACAAATCAGATCAAAAGTTTCTAAGTGCACTTTTTCATAAAAAGAAAAGGAAAAAGAAGGGAACATTCAGTGATACTGAAATGTTACAAAACAGAAGAAAGGTTTTTCTCACAAACTAGAATGTGGAGCTTATTGCCAAAGTCTTTCACCGAGGCCAGGAGTGTAACAAGATGAGAAAACAAAAGGCACTTTGCACAGGTAGCTGTGGAACAGTGACAGTCACAAATGCTCAGGTTTTACAGCAGAGACCAGCCTTTTGTCCCTCCCCACAAGAATAGGAAACCAGGCCGTGTTGTCTCCTTTGCTATTCCTCCAGGAGAGATTGATTTTTTTTACTTTCAGAGACAAGATATTGGCAGAAACAGAAATCCAAGCTGAGACCATGGGCCTGTATTTACATTACTTTCTGTAACAAAAATAAGAATTTTGAGGGATTCAATCTTGAGAAATGCAGGGTGTAACTTATCACGTAAGATCATCACTTCCAGACACAAACATGCTCACTTCCCAAGGAAATATTCATTAGAAACTCCAGGTTAGTCAACCTGTGTTGTTCTCTCCTGTTCCCTTGTTTATTTTGCAGAAACACAAGAAAGTTAAACAGGTTTTCATTTACTGTGACAAAAGCCAACCTCACATAAATTTTATGGTTTGAAAGGTGAGCAGGGTGATTAACTGTGACTCACAAGATAGAAATTCCTTCAGAGTATTTTCAGGAGCTGTGAAATAGCCATTGACAAGATGGTACCAGAGTTTTGTCCCGGTCTTTTTAAAGGTGCATACCCTACACTCACTACTTTGTGCCTACGGTATTACAGGCTACAGTCATTTTTAGGTCATGCTTTAGTCACACTTTGGAATCTCATGTGTGACCAGCCACAATACCTGACTGCTGGAAAACTTGAAAAAGAAACAAAAGAAATGTGTACCCATCTCTCTTCTTTATTTAAAATCCTCCCCCAAGCAATTATAGATGAATTATGCACTCTTCCCCTCTCCTGTGTATGCACTTTCTCGCTGGCTAGATTTTAGTAATCTATTATTCATTACCTTGCTCTCTTTTCCCTGCTTTTCCCCTCTCTCCACACATCAGGGATTTGGCAGGGCTGCTAGAGGGGCTCCTGCCCCATTGCTAGGAAGACCCCCCCCTCTCCTCCCACTCACCCATTATGGATTATTGCCATCTGCTGGAAAACCAAGGAGGACTGCTAGGGAAAGTCCTTCCAGTTCCAGGAAGTAAGGTCAGGCCCCTTAAATTCAGTGGCTGAACTGGGGCTCACTGCAGTACAAGTGGCATCTTTGGGGGTGTTGGAGGAACGAGTTGCCTCCAAGGCTCTGTGTGAGCCCCAGGCAACAGGATTATTCTGCAGAACAGGGCTGTAAGGCAGGTTGGGAGGCTTGCTTTAGATATACAAGAACACTTCTTGCTCCCAAGGGTTAATTGATCTCAAACACAAGTGAGAAGATTCATATTTAAAATTCCCCTAAGCAAGCAGGTATTTTAGACAGTAAGATCTTCAACATGCTGCAAAAATAAAAATAATAATAAAAAAAACCCACTCTGGAAATAGGAGTGAACTCTGCTTTCAGGAGATCCTGAAACTTTCTTCAGCGTCTGACAAAACACCTGATGGTTCTGCTGGGCCAAATGTTGGGGGGAAATCCACTGTATTTTTGTAGGATCCCAGACAGATGACTGTCAATGCACACTCTCAAAACAAGCTTTTATGCTTTCATATCATGTATCCTTCCATTGAAGCTCAACTGCTATCACTGTCAAAGGAAAATTGATTAATCTCTTAATGGGAGATGAAGTTACAGCTCAAATTTACTGTGTTACCTTTTGTTCCTGACTGTACAGTGCAATCATTTAATATCCCCCAGATAAGCGCTTTTATAGAATTATACATATTATTTTTAATATTCTAAATATTTTTTTACTTCTTTATTTATAACCTCAAGTACCATTTTATTTATGCAGCCAGATAGCAAAAAGACTGAGTAGTCCAGGGGGTAATAAGGAAAATACAATGTAGATGAGAGACAATTACATTTAGTAGATAAGCCTATGGTGTATCACAAAGATTTATTTCATATGATGAATAAAATTCAAAACAAGACAAACAAGTACAAAACAGTACCTTAAAACAATTCAAAACAATTCAAAATAGTGCCTTAAAAGATTTGAGAATCCAAGCACTTTCTCTGGAATGAGTTGATATTAAAATTACATGTTTAATCTTCATTTTAGTATCCTAAATATTTGGCTTGATGTGAGTGCTGGGAAGGTTAGCACAATTGCTAGATGACAGATAGTGTTCAGATTAACTTCCTAGGCTGAGGAAATCTGACAGTCATTTCTCTCCAGACAAATCAGCTTGACAAGATGATGTGCTGATGACTCCCTATTTTCTGTAAATTCTGCAATTTTTCATTCTGTCTTTTCACAGCAAGAGAAAGACAACTGACCTTCTTAAAATTAATGCTTTCCCAGAAAAAAAGAATCCTTTGATTTGGTCAAGATATTTTGTGAAGGCTGTTGAAATTTTACTATACATTTTTGAGCATCAGAAAGATTAAAAAAAAAAGGATCTGTAGAGGCTGCAGGGGCTTCTTGCACTGGGTTTTTGTCACATGCATTTCATCTCCAGGTTTATTCTTTTAATTGACCATAAGATGAAGTTATTTTTTTATCATCCACCTCCTGAGTTGGTGAATATAATGAGGGAAGTGAAGTATTCAGAGTTGTTCACATTTACAATCTACACTGCCACGAATAGCTAGTCATAGTCAACTAGAACATAGGAAAAAGATGGCTCCTGTGCTAAAGAATTAAAACTACATAAAAGAAAAAAAAAAGTAATAGAGAGAAGAAGATGGTATGGGAACTGGAAAGCCGTGATGCTGCAGCCATAGTGCGTGACAAGTAAACCCATGGGGAAGTGCTCAGAGCTGTATGGGGGCACTACGTTCGCACATTTCCCTCTTAGGGAATCTAAGTCTCTGGGCACCACAAAAAATACTGCAGTAGAATGGCAGCATTCAAGCACCTTACTGTTTGGTTTGGGGGATGCTTCGCTCGAGTGTTTTACTGACTTTTAGTAAAAATTAATCAACTATACCAAAAGCACACCACGCCTATCCTGCTAGTGGTTCATTTAGAGGTATGATTTAATTGTTGGGGGTTTTTTTGAGTTACTGATTTTAGAAATGCTTTAGGGTAGGAAACAAGGGAATATCATCCATTTAGTTGATTGTCACAATTTTGTTTGTGTTCATTTGATTTAGGATTTGGCTTGGCTGATGCAGACCACTGCAACACTGACGCTGTGCATAGGCTGCTCCCTCTCTCTCTCTCTTTCTCTCTGCCCATCAGCCCACAGAGTGCCTTCCTTGGCCCCTCCTTACTGCATAAGAGAGTGGTTCTGTCCTCCTACACGATGCCCAGGGCTAGGGAAATGGCAGGTGCACTTCAAGACTCTTCCCAAACCCTACGGGAGATCCCAGGAGAAACCTGCCTCGAAGGCAGAGCAGAAGCAGAGGGTGCTCCAGCCCCCTGCTCTATGGTGCCAGCACCTAGGAGATGCTCAAAGAAAGACTCGGCTGAGAGGGTGCTGGGGACACCAGAGGAGGCTCAGCTGGGACTAGTTGCCTACCAGGGAAGGGGAAGCAGCAGACAGAGCTGGTGATCACCTCCTGTCAGGGTTCTCTCTACCTCTGCCCAGGAGACTCTTCACTCCTCAACATGAAAACCTTAGCAGCACAAGACTGCCTCAGGACATGGGTTTAAGAGAGTGAAGACTTTTTTTAACAGGTTCCCAGTTCAAAACCTGGAAGGTTTTATATAGCAGGGTAGAGATTTTACTGTCAAGTCTAATCCCAGCCAATGCCATGCCATAATCTCCTAATTATACTATGCAGTAGGATCAGTCTGTCTAATCCCTAATTATATCTTTGCATGGAAAATGTTTTGTCTCACTTCTGTCTCTTCTACACTGTCTCCACCTGCCCAAAGGATCCTCAGAGCTGCCAATAGCAATTAACTACTGAGTAGATCTCAGCAGTTACTGAGAAGGAAATTGCAAATTCTCCCCCAAAAGAAATTCACTTATCCAAAAACTGTTCATAAATTTGATCCAAACAGTTATTTGTAGGGAAAAAAAAACAAACAAAAAACAAAAAACCCCCAAACAATCAAACAAAACCGTGATTAATTTTTGGTGACAAATCCCCACTACACAGAGAGGATACTGCAGGATGCTCTTGGGCTCACTCCCTCAGAGACTCTTTCAGTTTGCATCACTGAAAAACCCTCACCCGCAGGCATCAGAGACTCACAACCACTGCAAATAAAACCTCACCTATTATGGAGCATTTAGCCAAGGAAGGGTGATTACCCAGCTATTCAGGAGAGCATCCCTAAACAAGACATCATTTATCGGTCAATTGGACACAGCAGCAACGTTTTGGGTCAGCACGACATCCTGACAGAGCCTTGTCACTCACCCGGTGCAGTGGGGGCACAGCTGCTTTCTGAGGCAGGATTTGTCAGCGTGGTGCTGGCTGGTATCTTGAATGTGTAGGAAGAGATCTGTATATAGAATCTCTTTTTCTTTTTAATAAATGCAAGGAAAGAAAACGTTTTGTTTTGGGTCAGATGGGATGGGTATTGTGGACAAGGTTTTTCTTAGCTAAAAGAAACACCTGCAAATTTTACATAATCTCACTCTGATAATTACTTCTTTGTTTCTTTTATTAACATTTTGGTTCAGCTGCTGAAGTGAAAAAAAAATCAGTAATTCTCTCAAACCAGTTCATAATGTTGGGATGGTGCTGCCTTCCTGTTTAGAATAATAATGCCACTCTGGTTAGTACAGGCATTGGTTTAGTGACCTGTGGAAAGTCTGCAGTGAAAATAGTATTTGGTTCTTCTTGAGTCCTGTATGGCTTTTACAAAATAAAATAAATCAGTGGTCTCTGGGTCCAGCCCTACAGCTGTAGCAGCTGGTAGAAGCTGCTTGATAATACTTCACCAGGATTCAAAGATTTATTACAATTACTATATGAAAAAGATGCAGCATTTCATTAATCTCACATTATTAAAAGTGTGAACCATAAATATTTTAAAAGGACCATTAAGGGGTGGAAGGCTAAAACAGACAATTGAGCAGTACTAGCACCAAGGTCCTTCTTTTATTAAGTGACTTGCATATTACAAGTGACATGATTTTAAATTTCAGCCTCAGTGTGGACACTGCTTCTTTGCCCCCCCCCATTGTTCAGTAGGCAGCTGGTATGTTCTTTCCCTATGTTCAGATGCAACCATGAATATCCCCAAACATTCACCATGGCTGAGAAACCCCAAATACTGGGAAATACTAGGTTGAGTCCCCAGACCTAACGTGTCTGGCAGCACCTCTGTGATGCTGGAAGCCTTTGACAGGACCAGAAGACAAACACAGTGGCGTCAGCCCAAGATGTGTTTTGCAACAGCAAATGTTATTGGTAGGCAACTCATGAGATTAGTCACTGAAAAGGTGTCTTAGATCTTGGACAGGTATTTTGGATGTGTAACATTGAAGGTGGGATGCCCGTAGACAAGATACATAACCTGGTATTTTCAGTGGACAGCACTGCTGGGCAGGCACAAATTGGTTTTTTCACACATCTCTGATGGAATGTGCAAGTCTGAGAGCTGTTCCCTAAACCAGAAGGTGGCAGGTAAAGGCTGCTGGCACTTCTAAAACTGGCATGATTACCTCTGAGAGCAAGAAAACATGGTTTTTGTGAAGTTCTCAGTCTTTGAGTCCCTCTGGCACTGCAGAGCACAGAACGGGGGGGCTCTGCAGGCTCCGTGTTTATAGGACAGGTGAGGAGGTGTCTTAGCAGGTGCTGTCAGGGAGAAACACCATGAGTACAGTGTGTGCAGTTCAGGTAACCTGGTGGTGACTGTGGTGGAGGGAAGTGCTGCTCAGGTGCTGCCATCACTGTGACCCTGCTCTTTGGTGGATCAGTGGGTTGGAGCCCTGGACCACCTGTGGCATGTCCACACACTGTGTGAGTGGGAAGAAGCTTATGAGAGAGGGAGCTTTTGAAGTTTGCACAAGAGGAGACTTCAAGCTAAGGTAGCTGAGCAGGAGGATCTTCAATATTTGTGACTGTTCTTTGCAGGGAGAGAGCTGGAGCTCACCTGGGCTCAGGGTTACTGTATCACTCAGAGATGTGCTCCAGAGCAGAGGAACCACTATTTCTTTGGAGGTGGGGTTGCAACAGAGTTACTATGTGGTGCAGGCAGTCCCTCCACGTGATGCTGCACAGCTCATTGATCCTGCCTGGACAATTTGTACGAGTTGAGCAGGATTTTTGACACAGCAATGGCCCTAAAATTCAGGAATTTCTAATTGCCATCACAACCCTCTCATTGCATGACTAATACTCAGTATGTGACACAATATTAAGTATGTATTTTGACTCAGAAGTTGCAGCTAATTACTGTTGTCCTGCCAAGTGCTCCTATACTCCATCCTTTTCACACACACAGGATCGGTAGGAATACATCAAAGATTTGCTCTACCTAAGCCAGTTATTCAAGAAGTATAAAACTGCCATGAATCTTAGGCAAACAGTGCAAGACTGAGAGCCAGCTGGAAGTACATCCCTAAGTCACAGTGTGAGGGTGAAATTCATACTCTTTCGTCAAGTAGAATGGGTGGATTTTGACTCCCTGACCGGCTAATCACACCCAACCTGGAGGTTTACCTGGTGGAATATATCTATAAATACTACTTCTCCGAACTAGCTAACTTCATAGCTTTTAAAGAAGAGCAGCAGCAGAGGCTCTTTCCAGGAAGGAGTGTGGCAGCTGCGTGTGCCCACGCCTGCCACGGGGCAGCTCAGCGCCAGCCGGATGCCTCGGGCTGGAGCACGGTCCAGTGAGTCACTGCTCCTTGGAGCACCCCTGGCTCCTCCCTGCTGAACACCTCCCGCACACCGCCTGCTGCACCTCTGGAGCTACTGAGTCATCCGCCAACTAAGGCCATGGCTCCAGCACAGGAGACGCTCTGGACACTGTCGCCAACAGCCAGAGGTTCTCAAAAACTGCCTGCAAAGCAAACACGTGAACCTAAGCACCTGAGTCCGCTATGCGCCCGTTTTGTGACAGGAGTGACAATGTGTGTCACGGCCACGCTACTCAAGTCCCGAACTTCCCGTTTAGCCTAAACATGCCCACAGCTGCCTGTGGCATCCATCTACATCCTGAGCCGGTTCATGCCATGGCTGCTGCTCACAGCCACCAAGGACGTGAGTCACCGGAGAGCGGGGGAGCAGGCTGGCTTCCTTCAAAGCACAGTGCCCTTTCCTGATGTTTGGGGGATTGGTTTTGTTTGTTTGTTTTTTAATTGAATATTCCCTTTTCTGTGGGCAAAAGCCTACCCTCTATGGCAAGGTGGAGTAGGAGGAGCCAGGACAGAGCTCAGCTTGTGCAGCTGAATCACGCAGTCAGAGGCAGGATGTTGTGTACACCTGCTCAGAACAGTTTAAGAGCCAGACTAGGAGCAAGGCACTTTACTCTGAACACGGGTCTACCACCCCAGTCCTTCCATCAGCATTTTAGTTATTAACATTAATTATTTAATGCTTAATTAATAACATAGTTGTTACCTCTGCTACTAACAGAGGTAACATACTGCGAGACTCAAAAAATCATTCTGTAGCCCCATGTGCGATCTTTACACAGAAAAGAAGTCTGACCTCTGTGAAGTGTTTCATAAACCAAGAACAATAAAAGTAGTTTTCCCCTAGGAGCTGTTTTCCCTGCCTCAAGCAAGACTTTCCCAATATTTATTTGTCTGCTTTTCATTTTTTAAAAAAATAGTTCATAATGCTTAGCAGTAAGAAGTGCCATTATAGAAATGAACTGTACAGAGTCTCCAACATGTGACAGTCTGGGGTAATCTCACTGACAGTATTGCACAGGCATTAGCACACACATCAAATGAAAATAACACTTTAGAGGGGAACATATTTCACGTCACTCCCCCATGAGGATATTTCAGAGGGTAGGAGAGACCTGCAGCTGTTTGGAAAGTATTAGTCTCATTGCAGAGTGAGTCAATATTTAGTGACATATCTTTTTCCAAGTAAATCAGAGTACAGGACAAGATCTTGACTGATGCCCTGGGGGTGCTTGTGCAGAAAGAGAGGCAGCAGCAAGCAGCTTCCTCCCACCCTCCTGGTGCAGAGGTGGCAGCAGCACTGTGTGCTCCTTCATGAATGCTCGCTCTGCTCCGTGGAGTGGGCAGCAAGGAGTCCACAGAGCAGGACTGTTGCCAACTCAGGCTCTGCCTTGAAAGAGGACATATTAAGTAAAATATAGGCTTTCCTGACACTCAGTATCAGGCCCAACCTGCACCAATTTGTTTTACGTAGCTAGTGCCCTGCTAGGGCAGAGTAGCTGCTCCTTTCCCACTATCCAGAGGGATGCTTATCCACAGTTGATCTGCTCCCTGAAGCAGGAGGAACTCCAGCCACAGCCTCCCCAGGCACTGGTGGGGCTGCTGCTGACTTCAGGCTGTGTGGGTTGGGGCTGCATGAACAGTGAGAACAGCCCTGCCTCACCCCACGCTCATGGGGCAAACTGAGTGAGGTCATTTCAACCAGAGAGCATCCACAAGGAGGTCTCTGTACTGAAGGATCAGCAGAACATAACTGTCTTGAGGAATAAGAAATCCAAACATACATAGACTTGCATACATATACATGCATTTACACACATATATACATATGTATACATATATATGTATGTACCTGTGTGTATATATATTTATCTACACCTGAATAAATACTGCACTCTTTCTGTAGTGCTACAAGTAGCCTGAGGTATTTGGTGTATTAGGCCGTAGTCAGCTTCTGTCTGACTTTAATGAGTGTTTGTTAATGCCTGCGTATGAAATAAATGCTGACTGAGTCAAACACAAATGATCGTATCAGTAGCATATACAGAAGATAAATCTAACTCCTCAGCTGAATGCTTTGCTCTGCTCTTCTTCTCTATCTGGCTTTTACAGGCTCCAAGCCTAGAAAACAACCCTGCTACAATTATCACACACAAGTAGCTACAAACACAGACTAGAGCCACAGAGATGATTTAAGCTGCAATAGTGCCCTGTGATATTTAACTTTTTGACTAGCATTCATAACATCCCAACTATGCAGGGAACATAATGAAAGTTGGTACCTGGATGCCTACTCATAAGAGGAAAAGCCAGCATAGGAAGTGCAATGTGCCCCAGGAAGACACAGGAATATCTGCTGAGGTGGGTAGAGCCCTTCCCTGCTCTTCATGAGGGCTTAAACGCTTTGCAAATATTCTTTCTAATCTCTTCTTAAAAAAAAAAGGATTTTTCAGCTCTTTGAAGGTATATGGGAAGTGGGAGTAGGGAATCCTCTATGTAGACCCATACATGAGTCATTACTTTCTGTTTCAGTTTATTTAGGTGCTGGGTTTGGTTTTAATTGCTGCTATTTTCACCCTCTGGTTTAGTAGCTTTTTGTGGTTAAACTTGTTGGCCAAGATGTAGGAACCCTTGATCTGCCCCCTTCCTCCACCCAAAGGCAGTTGAAGCTCTTGTTGCCCACTCAGCTCCACTGCTGGACGTTCTCCCTTTTGGTCCAGAGTCCATAAATATTTCTCAGGTCAAGTCAACGTGAGTCTCTGGCCTAGAGGTCACCACTCATCAGCAGAGGTAGAAAAGACTTTTCCCATCCTTACTCCTGTAAATATTGAATTCCAGATACTGAAATATTGCCTGAAGCACATTCCCTGCCCCCAAGACCTAATCTGGGTGCAGGAAAGGTCAGCACCTCCCCTCTCTCTGTAGTGCCCTTGGAGGTGACAAACATGTAGGGACTTTGATGTCTGTAACTGCTGAAAAGCATGAGATAATAGAACTAGATCCTTTCAGGGTGAGGGCATGTTGCTGTGATACACCTAAATGTTGGGTTATGATGTTCTCTGAGGCTCCTCTTAGATGTGAATGAGTGGTGTGTAATCTGCACAGCTATAAAAATACAACAGGAATTAAAATTAAAGGTGGCATCATTAATCTTTTCTAACATATCTGAGGTCTGTATGAGTTCAGAACCTCCTAGCGGATGCTCACATTCCTTTTGATGATCTTGTCAGTGATGCTGCCCACTGCTAATAGCATCACCAGCCATATTTCCAGCTCTGCTTTGTTAGACGTCCTCAGCTATGCTAATACAATAACATATTTGTTTAAGGTGACTTTTCTTGGGATAGCTTTTGGGAAATGTAAAGGTAGGGCAAGAAATTAAATTCAGGGAGGAGAAGCTCTATACACTTTTGTGCCTTTCCAGGACAACACAACGCTCACTTATCTGAAGAAGTCCCCTTGACTTTCCCCGACCATAGGACCCATTTCATCTTTTAAATTCTCTCCAAGCACAGTGGTTTGGTCTGCTCTTATGGATGCACCTTATTCTTCCATGTTTGCCTCACTGTATAAAACTGCAAACTCTTCCTGGCAATGCACTTGACCAACTGTACGGGAAGCAAAGCCTCAGGGAGCCTGTCCTTAACCGTGTGGCAGATTGGTCCTTCCCACTGGCCTCATTCCCCCAAATTTTTAAGTGTTAAAGTCGTGAGAGTCCTGCTCTGGCAGGGAGGTGCACTTCAACCGGCAGAAACCGATAACGGCAGAAGTATTTTGCTGCGTCAAATCCCTGGCAGCACCATAGCTGCATATTTTCCCGATGGTTATCTCCTTTCCCAGGGTGCTCTCTGGGTGCAGCTCAGGGGAAACGTGTCTCACCAAGTCAGCGCCAACCCTCGCCAACTTTTATTCAGCAGCAACAAGGTCTTAACATTCTTCCAGCATCCCTTCCAGCAACCAGCCCTTGGTATTATCCACAGCAAAACGGAAACACAATTCACGCTCTGCCGCTGTCCGGGGTGGGATGGAGTGTCTTTTCTCTCCCTTCCCCATGCCTTGCGTTCCTGCTTTCCCCCGGGCTCCAGAGGAACAATCCTCGCCTTGTTCCCGCTCAGTGACCTGGGGCTGAGATTAACACGCGTGAGTGGCTGCATCATCTGCACAGGGAAAAAATGCCGGGGCTGCGTCTGGGCGTAAGTGGCCGCTTACACCCGCCCATAGCCAGCTGCTGGGGTGGCTGGAGATCTAACACAACCCAGGAAAGATGATGCAAAAAACCCCTCAAACTCGACTTACCCTGGTTTTTGAGAGGGTCATCTATGCAGCTTCTGGTGGAGGGAAAGAGCATCTGCAGGGAAAGCCTTGTGCTGCACTGCTGGTGGCGCTGCTGGGAGAAGGACTGCACAGAAAATTCGGGGCCTAATAGGTGAGATTTAGAGTGGAAGAGCCCCCAGATGACTTACCTGCCAGCTCCAAGCTTAATAATAACAATAATAGTAACAACAACAATAATAATAGCAATAGTAATAATAGTAATGCAGTCCTTTGTGCTGCCAAGAACTTCAGCTCTGTCTGAGGCTGTGTGGTCCAGGGAGACCTCCCACATTGGGAGTGGGATGTGGGGAATATAATCATCAATTGAGGGAACACATTAAGGGCACCAAAGTATTTTGTCCCGCTCAGCAACCATGGAGCTGAGCTGATGGGAACAGATTCCAGCCCCTACCTGGGCAGCAGCTGGGGTCCCCATGGAAGGAGACTCTCTTTCACCCTCTGTAATTTTCTCCTGCCTATGCTTCCCAGAACTTCCAAAAGGCTATTTTTTTCAGTTTCTGGAAAGAAGATTTCAAGGTTTGAATATCTAGAAATATTTTAGGAACACTGTTTATATCCATCTGTAGTTTCTTGCGGACCTAAAACAATTATGCAGTCACAGCTGGATCTGACTTTCTGCTTTGGCTGGAGGCTGAGGGTGGTTCTTCACTTGCCTTGCTGGGAAGCCCTAAGGGAAAGAAAGGGAGACAACAACATCCACCCACTGCTTCATTTAACTGACCCAGCATCACCATTTTCAAGTGCTAACAGGATGCCACTATTAGGCAGGATGAGAAAACATGGCTATGAATGCTCTCAGAGCTGAACGCTGGAGCTGGAAGCAGAGGGAAGAGCCACTCCACAACACAGGCCAGGTTATCTGCAGATCCCCTGGTTCAGAGGTCACTTGTGTCTGAGTAAACATACCTGAAAAAGACCATATCTGATACGAACAACTTCGTGGTGCCAACCTCACAGGATCTTTAAGCATCAGAGCACACTTACAGGAAGTTAACATTTTTTAGTCTCTCTCATTTCATCTTAACCCTTAGGCACATTTTGGGAACACTTCTTGCCCCCTGATGCCGTGTGCAGTGTTTGAGACTTCTGCCTGTCTTGTTAGCAGAATGAGGGCTGTTCCATGGTGCTGCTCCTCCAGGGTCTGTGCCTTCAGGCTGCCCGTGATCCCTGCAGCTCAATGGAGGACAGGAGCACCAGACAACCAGAAAAAACTCCTCTTGAGACATCATATGCATCCATGTTATTCACTTTCTTGAGCTTCCAAAGCAGAAGTAGTTGTCAAAAGACTTTTTTCCTATCCATTGTTTTACTGTATCAAATCAGAAATCTCAGAATTGGTTATAGAAAAAGGAATTATTAGCTGTCTAGTAATTTAAATTATCTGCTCCCCTTTACTCTACTTTTTGTGGAGTTATGTTGACATTTGAAAAAAAAAAAGTTCTGTTGCTATAGCTACCAATATGAGCTTCCAGCCATGAGATTATGATCAATAAAACATGCCAGATGTGTCTCAAAGAGCCTTCATTAATAAAAAACCAAGTGTGATGAGAATCTTCAGACTAATTCTAAGGGACACGAATGAGATGCCTTTAAATAACCAATCTGATGAAGAGTAAAAAGTAACTAGCACCCTTAAGATTTTATCTCAAGCACTAACTGAAGCATTGCTTTCAGTGAGAACACATGCAGCAAAACAGCCGTACAGAAACACGCAGCCCATAAAGCTGAGCACAAGTGAAAGGGGAACTCTGTGTTTTACGAGGCTGCTGCTGGTCCTTTCCCTCCTGCAGAACTGCTGATGTGCAGAACAAAACCCTGGGGCACGTTGTAGTAGTGAAGGCTGAATTTCCTGTCCTTGCAAAATCTCTTTTTCTTTGCAAGTTTTCTCAAAAAGCTCAGCATCTTGTTCCCTCTGGAGTGTCTTCCCATATGTATTGTAACCTCAAAAGAAAGATGCATTCACTGTTGGGCCTAATGAAGGCCCACCAGCTACGCATCAGCAGGAGGGAACAAAGGCAGCAGAGAAGAAGCAGAGAGAGGACCCTCAGAACCAGGTCTTGCCCAAGGGTCAGGAGGTCCCTTCCCAGCAGTGTGGCACCATGCTGGGGCGGCTCTGCTCACACTTCAGGCTTCACCAGTCCTTGGAGTCTCTCCACAGTTAGTATCTGCTGCAGCTCTTTCATGCAATAGTTTCCAAACACCTCTGGATCTTTACAGCCTTGCCCTATCCTATGTTTCCAAACTCTGATTGGAGAAGATGGTGAAGTCAAAATCCACCATTCCCCAGGCTGGCAGCCCGATTTCTACCAGCTTTATCAGACAAGCATATGAATCAAGGATCCTCTTCTTCATCTCCATGTGTGCTTACACTGCCACAGTCAGGTGTGGATACAATTTTCCCTCCCGACAGTTCCCGCACAGGTTTCAGTGGGAGTTGGATGAAGTTGGCTCATACTTTTATGCTTATTTTTACACCTTTTGGTTCTTTCTTTATTTTTACTGATATTCTCTCATTTCCCAGTTTCCAGCTCTTTTTCACCAGAGTGTGACCAGGTCAACAAACTCACTCTAAGCTGTCTGGATGCTCTGAGTCCAACCTGAACACTGGATCTCTGATTAGCCCATAACAGGCGAGGGACTTGTTTGCTGCCATATTGTCTTTGAATTATCCTGCAGTGGAACTGGATGCCACTCTTTGTCACCATGGGAATGAAACATTAATTTAGTGCTATCTGCATTTATTAGAGAGCAAGGCCATTGTACAGGCTGCCAAGGGAAACTGACAGTCCTCTACAATAATAAGTGTGGGGGAAAAATCCATTTCTCATCAGGAATGACTCTTCCCACCTCTCACGTGCTGTTCAAGTGTCTGTGGATCAATGGAGACAAGTCAGCTGGAAATGAGAGAAAAATACAAAAATGTCTCAAGCTTCACCTATGACTGGATTTGATAATGATTCACCCACTGCACGGGTCTGACTTTCTCCATCTTATACCGGTTTTTTGCAGTACAAATAAAGGAAACAAATTTTGTGACATTTCCAGGTATGCTCTTGAAAAAGAAAAAAAACCCCTTTAAATAAAAAGTGTAAAATGCCTGGGAGAATATTCTGACATTCATTCTGAAGCATAACGTGCAGCTTTTCACAGTGTTTCAGTGCTGGGATTCAATCCTATGCGGCTCGGTGGGAAGAAACACCACCACCGGCTGCGCTGCCCACGCTGCGGCCGCGGGATGTGGGAAAACGTGGCTTTTGGCGAGGAAAGGGACACGGGAACCCAGGCGGGTGGGCAGCCCGGGCTGGGGACAGCGGGCGATCCGAGCGCCCATCGCGGCGCCGAACGCCCGGAACCAAACGCGACCCCGCCGCGATCCAAGGGGGATCCCCGCGCGCCCCCTGGTGCTGAACGGGCACCGGCGCCGGGGTCACATCCCGAACGGATCCAGGACCCGGGATTCCACGCTAAAGGCAGAACAGAGGCCCAAACCAAGGGAGGGAGCAGGGACCCCTGGATCCCTGGCACGGCAGTTCCCGGTGCAGGAGGCTGCATCTCCCTCCTGCTCTCTCATGACCGTGAGGTGTTGGGTCCACAGCACCCACAGCAGGAGCCAGCAGTGCTGGCTGCCACTCACCAGCTCTGCACAGCTGGAACTTTAGCCCCAGATGGGCAATTCCGTTTTTACTGCCCTGAGCAGTGAGATGACAAGTGTGGCTCATGCTTCATCACATCCTTGTGGGCTCCTTGACAAAACTTTGCTGGGCAGCATGGATGAACTCAGCCACGGCAGAGGAGGAACTCGTCATTTGTTGTTGAAAGCTGAACCTCAGTCCTAGAAAGAGTCACACACCAAACTCGACACTTTTATTACTCCACCACATCCTGGCTTGCATTCCTTCCACTTGAGACCTGTGGCTCAGCTCTTTTCCAGTTGCATGGCCCTGAGCACATGGCCTCATGTTTGACAGGAAAGCAGACCTGTAGGAGCAGCAATACCAATCTATTGAAGGAAAAGCAGGCAGCTCGTCCCTTTCCCCAGCGCCGTGACAAGTGACTCATGCCGGGGTCTCAAGGTGGGGAGGAGGGAGCTCTCCAGCCTGAAGGGGAAGGGCAGCAAGGGCTAAGGCTGCTGGTGGCAGGACCAGGACTCCCTTCTGAACGTGTGTGAGCAGCAGGAGCTGCACTGCCTCTTGCAAGACAACCCACTGAAATGTGGGAAGCCGACAGGGCACAGCCCCCAGAGCACCTTCTCCTAGAGGAGCTTCCCTCTTCCATCAGCAGCAGGAAGGGCCGGGGGGTAACCCTGCTGCAGCCCCCTCTTCACACCTGGACACCACAGTCACCAGGCAGCCAGCACTACACACAGAAAGGCCTCGCAGTGAGCTGTGGTTGAAACCAGCTTTCCTGGGCAACAGTCTAAGTTCTGTCATGGTTTCTGCTCATTTACACTCTCAGATCAGCACAAAACACTCTGCAAATACCTGCTTCAGTGGGTAGTTTATAGGGTGCTGGGTGGTCATGTAAAAAACATCTGTCCTGCCAGCACAACTCCCCCTGGGCTGATGGGAACCAGGCCTGTTAATGAAGGTGATAAGCAGGCAGGGTAACACCGCCATTTACCCTCTGATGAGCTAATTTAACTTCTTAAGTGCGGCTCCCGACAAAAGCCAAATCAAGAATCCACTGAAACAGCAAATGGCTTCACAGGTATCTCCAATATGAAGTGTATTTGTCTCCAACTGCACGAGACAAATTAGTTGACTTACAGGACAGGGGTTCCCAGGCATTTGTTCCTCACAACGGCAGCTGTGGAAATAGCTCTTTAACACATGCCTGGGGGCACCTCCTAGTCATTTCCACGCCCGGTTCTGTCGATTTAGGAACGCGAAGAATGCAGTGTATGTAGTTGATGCTGCTCTCCCACTGCTGCTACTTGCTGCAGGTAGGTATCAACACTTCCCTGGGTACCGGAGGTGAAGCCAGTCGATGGATTTAGTTCCGTTCCACAGTACTGGTGTGCCTACACTGCCGAAAGGCACTCCTGCCTTTCCACTTGATAGTCATCAGCCTCTTACTTTCCTTTTCAAATTTAAATAGGCTCTTTTCTTTTGTACTCTATTTTCCTTCTTTATGTAACTTCCCCTCTGCCCATTACGCTGGACAGCCGAGCTGTGTGATATCCTCTGCACCTGCAGCTTTCACAATTGAGCACTAAAAGGAGGCAGCAGCTCGAATTACTCTCCCTGGTCAGTCCCCCGTCATTTCCCCCCAGGAAGGATTGGTTAAAGATAAAACGACCAACAGCGCTGTAGAGAGTTGGGGAAGATTCATCAGCTCAAGTCTCCCCAGGCAAAAGTCTGACGTATCCATCAGCCTTCAGTGATCATCTCCCAGGCGGGTTCTCGGTGTTACTTAATGAGGTTCTATTACGTACTTAATACGTGCTTAAGTGACAGTTTTGCACATAGCAAAGTGCTAAGTGTAGTGATGCGTTTTGACGCTTCCTAAATTGGCGTTACAAGTTCTTGGTGCATTGAACAGAGAAGCCACCCAAGCCAGCCAACAGAACAAACTTGTTCTGTCAATGAATCCCTCATCAGTTTGTCAGTGCAGGAAACCATAGCTTTTCCCTGTTAGAGACATTTTTTCCTATTTCAGAAGTAATTTCAGATCACACTATTGCTCCTAAGAAACCTGAGAGTTAAAGGAGATTTACTTTCCTTTTGGTCATCCCTCAGTCCTTGTCTGGAATTAAAAAGGTCCCAGTTGGTCATTTCCTAGCAAAGACACAGATCTGTTCGAAAGCCAGCACTGCAGAGCAAACTGAGCCATCTTCTGTTAACAGGATACACCAGGTGATGTTAAAAAAAATAAATAAAGGCAACAAAAAAACCCTCAAACACCTGCCTCTCCCCCTCCCCAAAAAATCCTACAAACCAAAACAGTCACAGCTAAGAAAAGCCACTGAAAATGGCCATGACATATTTATGAACGACACAGGCTGTATCAAGTCAAAGTAATCCCAGACTGCGAGGACTCAAAGTGTCATGTACCTTGGCTGTAATCAATTTCTAACACTTCCATATGCACCAACTAGCTTTTTTTTTTTTCCTGTTCTTTTGCTTGGTTTGGTATTTTTTCATGTGTGTTTTTTTTCAATCATGAACAGTCTTTGAAGACTAAGACTCAAATACCCATATTTGTGTGAGGGAAAGCTTACTTGTATTAACTAACATGTGCATAAGAGGTTAGAGACATCACGTAGTCACAATTTACAACGAAAAAATTCAGAAAAACAGGTGTAGAGATAATAAACAGAACACATGGACAAAGAAGTTCAAAGATTTTCCTTCTCTTTATTTAAACACAAATACATTTACAGCATGCAGGTAAGTTAAAACTATATGGCGTCTTCCCCAAACCAATTGTTTTAATGCATCTTAAGTGTACTGAAGTTAAATCATATTCCACAGGTAGACTTGTCCTCATGTCAAATTTAGAGTTACACACAGTAGTGAGTCAGCATTTAAGTTATGTAAATAATTTAGTTGTTCACCAGAAATAAATATTATTTCACCAGGTTCCTATCCTAAACCATCTTTTAAAAATATGATCTAGAGGAACATAAAAATAAGAACCATTCAAAGACTGCAAGTTGAAATAGCAGTGTTGAACATTCCCTGTATAGACTGAATATTTTAATTTACAAAATACAGTAATTGTCCTGTCTGGCTGACGCATGCCAGCCAAACCAGAAAGCAAAGAAAGTTGTGTGTTTATTTACTTTTTTTACATTTTAAGAGGCAGTTCTTGGTAAACTTCATAAAAGGTTTAAAATAAAAAAAAAAGTTTAAATATAAAAAGGTGATGTACACTGAGCTACACACTAGTTACTACTTAATCTAATTTTTTTAAACACAGCAATTTTCAGCACCAAAATCCATGACAATTACCTACAGGAATGAAACCCCCACTCACAGGCATGAGAAAAAAATCCTGCTTCATTTGAGTGTGTTGTTTTGTTTTTATGATTGCACATTGAAGGTCTGAAAACCTGTAGTTAACATTGAGAAAGATAATGGACAGTGCTGTTTCCTTTACGTGAAATTGAATTGGAAATAGTTTGCTGTTCCTTTATTTTTCTTTCCTCAGTATGATGTCTTCGACCATGCTCTAAAACAACTGCAACTTGGGAGTGTTTGGCAGCCTTAATGAACAAAACTGTCTTAGAAGCTGAAAACTCCAAAATAGTGAGATTTCCAACTGATGCACTCAATCTTTAAAAATCAAACTATTAAAAAGTCAGACTACTGTAGATATAGAAAAAAGTGGTTCAAGGTCTAAAATTTGACTATACTCCATTGTAATATAAATATTTCACCTATTTAAAATACAAAAGTTGAAAGTAATTTGCTGTCTGAACAGTCACAGAGTTTCTACTGTTTCCACAATAACTGATCAATACCCAGCAAAAAATTCAAGCCAGAACAAAAAGTGGTAGCAACCAGGTCTGGAGAGCTCACCAAATTCTTCCAGGAACATTAAGTTCCTTCTTTCTCAAAGACCTGGTAACTAGTTTCTATACAGAAGAAGGCTGTTCTAAAAATTAGAGTGGCTAAACCCTATGAATAAGTTAAGCAAATCATAGTCTAGTATTTTAAACCCTGGATTCAGCTCAGTGGGAGCTCAAAACAAAACAAAAAAACCCCACGTTTCATTTTTTTAGCCACTTTACAGGACTTTATTGCAAAGAGAAGAAAAATATTCAACAACTACTACTTTGGACATTTCATATACCTACTTACAAATGGATTACAAACACAATTCAGGGTAGCACTTGATTATTATTTTAAACACGTCTCTGGGATTTCCAGATACATCAGGTTTTAAAATTTGTGTCCTTTATTTGTGTGTCTGAATTCATCAGCCTGTTGCTGAAAAAGGAGTTTTTAATTGAAAATTAAAATTTTAGCCAAAAATTCTGGTACTGTATGTAGTGGAATATAAAGTTACCTTTTAGATTGTGCCCACTTCACTATTAGAAAATAGTGAAAGTGAACCCTCACAGACACAGACAAATGGACAGACAGGCTCATCACAATGAAGCAGAATGTTTTCACTCCACCAAACTGTACTGTGTGTAGAATCAGAAGCAGGACAGATGGGATAATCCATTGCCAGAGTCTCTTTTGTAAACTTAGGTTAACCCTTATTACTGTACAATATTTAATTCTAACTCGCCCGATAACCGGGCGTTTGATCAGGTAACAGTTACACAGCCTTGTTCACATTGAAGTCTTTAGATCTGTGGTGTTGCAGTGCCTCGTGGCAGTTGTCGTAAGCACTTCAGTATTCTTACACTGTACAAATAAATTTAGTTTCAATGCTCTATGTAGCATTCCAAAAGAAAACCGTAATGTAGAGTGCCGCCCTAGATCAGTGGGACATGTAGTGTTATGTGAAGTGATAAAAATGAAAGTATACTTAAAACACTGTTGCACATTCCCTAAGACAATAAGATGTACACAAATTAAGCCAGAAAATTGGAACTAAGATTTTCTTAACGTACATTCAGCTTGGCACAGTGCAGACTAAATTTAAGACATGAAAGACAAACTGTGTAATAAGCAGAGCTACACTTTAAGTAACATGTCATTTTTCAAGACGCCAAAATTGCACTCTAGGTTTTTTTTGGGGAATCAGTTAGCAGAATTTGTAGAAGGGGGAAGAGCTGTACAGGCCAGGTATAATTTATACATTTTCAAAAAATAATCCTACAGTCCCCAAACGGAGAGATTATTGTCATGGAATGACTCCCTCTACACAACATCCAATCCTCCTCACGCCGCATTTACTTTTCAGCAACTGCAAAGGAGAAAAACCAGAGTTAAGCCAGAAAAGCCAAGTTATTTACATTTACAGAAGACCACATCACTGTTTACATAGCCTTTAAGAGCCCAGTTCTTAGACCACTCAGGTAAATGCTAGTAAAGCATCTACTTTAAAACAAGAAGTCACTCAACACAAAGCATTTAAGCAATGCTGTCTGTTGCCATCAAATTTACAGCACGACAAAATGACTGGGTGTGCAACCTTGACATTACAAAGAGAAACCACTTATAACTCGGCTCCATTTTCCATGGCTGTATCTGCTTTCCAGGCTAGTGACAACTGCATGGATACCATCTACCAGTTACTGCAAAGTTTTGATTTTGCTATTTTGGGAAGATGAAATGGGAATTAAGAGACCATTTAGTATTAATAATCCTAAAAAAAGGTTGTTTTGAATACAGAAATAATTTATCATCTCTATATTCCTTTAATGTGTCCAGAATAATTTGCTGAAGAGTGTTCTCCAAAAGTAAAACAGGATATCAAGTTCTGTCTATACCCGAGGTTCTTCTCTAACCACAAATCCAGATGCTGTACTTATCCTCAAAAAAAATACAGACATTACTACTGAAAAAAGTGATCCTGGCTACAAGAGTATTCACAAGTTTATATTCAATAGTAGATTCAGAACAAGTTTATATTTAACATTTATATTTAATAGTAAAATAATTTAAAAAGTTTTTTGCTCCTTTGCTTGCATAAGAGACAGGTTCTTCCAAGAACAAGGTAGGAAAGTTGGAATGAATTACAAGTCTCCTCCCTTTAAGTGCTAAACTCTGCTTGGCTGCACCACAACAGGTAACGTGATTACAAGAAGAGAATAATATGAAAGCTCTGCAACTGATTCTGTGAGCACATTACATGGCAGTACTTTGATTTGTTTGTTACAAAGGTGTTCTAGACAATCCTTATTCATTTCACACTCCTTCATGATTTATCTACACATAGTCCAAAAGTCCAAGTGCCAAGTCTCTTATTTGAATTCTCCAGGACCAACACTGAAAGTTCTTCAAAACAAGATGCAAGCTCAAGTTTTAGGTATTCATTGCTGATTATACCCTCCTTTAAAAGGCTTAAAGTATCAGACTAAACTAGCTCTTTACAGTTTGCATTCCAGGCAACATCAGAGCATGAGCAAATTCCTGCTAACGAGGACAACTACAATGAATTGGGTCAATCATACCTTGAAATGTCTCTACATTGGACAGCTGAACTAGACTGCCTTTGTAGTCAACACATCTATCTAAAGATGAAATCCACTGTGTCAATGACCAAGAGTTCATGAATTAACCGGCTCCTTGGTAGTTCAAGCTAAGTTTTATTCAAGGTTAAAATACCAATTGCTTCAACCTCATTTATTAAGAGACACTACTGAACAGAACCAGGTACCCTGACTAACAGTACAGTCCAATTTTCTCTAAATCGGAGAAAGCTTTGGAAAAATCAGTCTCCTCATAAAAAGGAACAAATAGAAACAAGACTAACATAAGCTGTTCTGGATCCCCTCCAAAGAGGAGCACCCAGAATTCCAGCACCCCACAATCATTTTAGGTGTATTTCCAAAGATACAGATAATCTTAACCAAGAGAACGTCTAGAAGACATTTACAGACATGTTCAAAAGTCAAGATGACAACAGAGGATATAGTAAAGCATCATTGTTAGGTGAGCAACAGAACAGATTACTAATTACTAAGAGGTGTGATTCCATAAAGTGACTAAAGCATATCAAGTACCACACTGTGCAATTACTTTGGAGATGAGAGATGTGCACATTAATAAGTGATACTTTGGAGAATAATAAGTGCGCGTATTAAGCGCAATTATTGTAACCGCATTTTAGCTAGGCTAACATTTTAAGTTTACTGAAGACATAAAATCCTCTGTTAAACAGTTCCAAATCACTGACATATGGAGCAGTGTGCAAACACAGTAAAAAAGGCAAATAAGTAAAGTGTAAGAATTTCATCACAGAATGTTTTCCAGAAGAAAAACGTATTTAAAAAGATACTGGCAAGACAAAAGAATTGAAAATGCCCACTCCTTTCCCAAACAATAGCTATTATCTGTGACTGGTAACTATCTCCAACTGGTTGTTTTCACATTTTGTCCTACTCCAGAAGAACTATCCCAGAATGACCATTTTACACAAACCATAAGTTTTATAAGAAAAGCAGCAGAATCTCTAGTCAGATCTCTGTGTGCATGGCTTTTGCGACGAAATTCTGTAAAAAAAGAGAATTTAATCTGACTGCTCGAGTCACACACTTTATGCCACAGAATGAACTGTAATAAACCTAATACAAAATAGATTGATCGCACCTTCAAGAAGGCGCTCCAAGGCCAACTTACACTTTATCTTGCCGCCCCCCTCCACGCAGTACAACTGGCTGGCTGTTCTGAGTGAATGCACCTCCACCACGAATTGCACTTGGATGAGTTGGAGAAGCTGCTGGGTGCTGGCCAGGACGGATAGGCTTAGCTGCACGGAAAGAAACAGGACTTACAAATACATTACACTTGTACCTTGGATTATTCAAATTTACTGATGCTTTATTTTACATCATCCAAATGTAATAATCATAATTGCATGTACTTTGAATAAGAAAATAAGATTAGGGGATGGTATTCTGAGAATCGAACAGAAATATGACATAACAGAAATATCACAGTAAAAGCTCAAATAAGGCAGCTTCATGAGGGTTATGTTCCTGTAAGGAATCATTCTGCTAAGGAATAACTGCTGTGCTTCCCACATCTTCTTGCTTAATAAGTCACTAGTTACTCTGCTCTGCAATGCAAACCATTCTGTGTACCAGTTACTCCACAGATAATGCTGCTTCATCAACCTACCACCACATAAAAATAAAACTTGCTCTATAACCAAAGTAAAACCCCAGCAGCTTTGACAGATCCTTCACAAGCTACATACACTTAAATAAACTCCATTTTCAACCAGTTTTGCACTTAGCTTTTAACAGAACATGGACAATGGTATGACTTTAGAGTGTTCTGTAACACTAAACAAAAGCATTTAAAATTTTAGCAGGTAAGAGTGGATATAAAGTACCTACAGGTAGCAGCTGCATAAGAGAAACTCTTCTCAATTTCTGCCTTATAGGAAGCTGATCTCCAGTAAGATACAACTAGTTTATCTAGACATTTAAGCAAAAGAGGCTGTTTACCTCTCTCTCATTAGACAATTCTGTTTGTTTTCTTGGAGACCACTTGAGAGAAAGGTAAGGCAGAAAAGCATCTGTCTGCAAGCTGCCACTTCATATGACCAAGAAAAAAAATTGTTCTATTTTGCAACTGCCCTTTGCAGACCCAGAGAATATGAGCAAAGTTTAACTGTAACACCCATTTCAGCTGTATTAGCATTTAAGAGAGTGTATTGATTACTAAAGTCCTTTAGTTCTACAATTATAATGTAATAGGCACAGTTAAGTCCTCCACAGATCCACACCTTCTCGGTCCTCAGCACTTGACAGCATAAATGGCAGGTGGAAAAACAGGGGAATATGATTGCCTTGCTACCACCTTACCACCCCTTTCTCTTTTCCCATTATTTTTTCCTAGAGGAGCTTATGGAATACTTTGTATCTCAGACCAAAGAACTGAAAAGGAAATTAGGGATCTTAGGAGGTTGTGGGTTTCTATCTGCCCCTGTCTCTACAAGATCAAGACAATTTTGTTGCTGTTAGAGGTGATGGCTTAATCTTTCTCCTTGCCTTGAAATACTTTCAGACATAGAAATTGGAATGGAATTGGAATGATCTAACAGATTAAGATTCACATTCAGTGTATTGTTTTCCTCTTAAGAAATGCAATACACATTCAGGCTTGAATTGCAGGATGGTAAGCCTTTCCCAGAGCCATTTAAAAAAAAAAAAAAGCCAATCAACCATACAGAACCATCCCCACATACCTATTAACTGAAACATAACTCATGGTAGGAAGTACATCACATTCACATACGTAGTCCCAATGAAGGCTGAAAAATGCACGTATGCACAAAGATTAAAAAAAGAGACGGATGAAGTTTTAGGGGGCAATTTACTAACCAATTTGTGCAGAATGTCCTCTTCTGGCCATATTCTTGGATCTTACAGCTTCCTTTATACGATCTACTTCTTGCTGATACCGTTTGCGATCACGAGAAGCATTCTCTTTGGCTTCCTTCAGTGCAGACTCCAAAGCTTTAACTCTTTCAGCTGTAGCTCTAAGTCGCTTCTCCAGTTTAGGGAGCTCACAGCGAAGATCAGCATTATCACGTACCAGCTACAAAATCGGAATTGATTATTTTCTTGTTACCTCTCTCTCTTCAAATACCCTTCCATCTCTCAACAGGCAAAGCAGTAGGGCTAATGTATTAACTTTGCTTGAGCTTTTAGTAAATCTACAGTTCAGTAAGACTATAATATGAAAAAATTAATTTCTGTGGAAGAACCTGCTACCCAACATAGGTGTTTCTACATCCTTCTTCCATCAGACAGACAAGCATCTCCTACACTGATACACTACATCCAAACAGTAACCTGGATCTTCTTCAGTTTAAATGCAGCTATTTTGGTATATACACATGTACTTAAAATTGCTAAATAATTTACGTTATAAAACAACAGACTTAAGTTTTCCTGTATCAAGAGACACACTAAACATGCAGAAGTATTTAATTATAAAACAGTTATTTTACGATCAATAAGCACTTGCTTCTATAGTAATGAATCTTGAGCAGTTTGTTTTTAATTTTAACTTGAAATTAAGTCTCACTGTACCTGCTTGTGAACCTTTGTAAGCTGTTCAAGATTATTCTCAAGGAAGGAAATCTTCTGTTTTTGTGCAGCACTGCCTCCTGTATCATCTGAGTCAATCTCAGCACTCTGCAATAACAAAGGCAAGGGGAGGGAGATGAGGCTGAGCACAAATCTGAACTTGCATATTAAGATCAATCCAGAAAAGTTATACTGCATAAACATCAATTCCTAATTTAGTTCTAAACTGAAATTTATGCAGCATTCTCAGAAAAATAGCTTTTGCTACAGCACCACATTACCTTTTTCACTCTAGTAGCCAGATCTTGAACAAACAGCTTCCGAAGATTGTGAAGAGTCTGAAGTTCTTTTGCCTACAGTTAAGGACAAGAAATTAACAAAACAAACCAACCCAAACAAATTCTGAAAGAAAAGAGCCAAGTATTGACATTTGCTTTGGAATATAATCTATCTTACCACAGTCTCTTCCAAACCCTTCAAATCTTGCCTTGCTTGTTCCCGTCTGTCCTGCATAACCCTGAAAGAGAATAAATTCATCCTGAAACATCTCCGTAAATTTGGAAACTTTAATGTTTTAGGAGAGTAGAGTAATAAATACTATATGGTACAAATGAAAAATGTCTTTCAGTTAACTAAGTCCTAAATTAAAGATGTAGCCAATGGCTGACACCACGCTCAGAAATCTGTATGGGATGGAGTGGGAGAGGAGCTAGCTGCAGGAGGAAAAGAGGGAAGTACTTTTAATATTGAAGAAACACAAACAAGTACATTCAGGTGCATAAATTATAAAAGTTTTAGAATAATAAAAGACAAGACTCCAGGCATCAGCTTCAGATTGAGTAATTGAGGAGATGTTATCCTACAAATGTTTTCAGCTCTAACCAGCTAAGGATTATGTGACAGATTAAGAACTTGTTCTTTGTTTTGTTCTAGCACCTCACCCTGAGTGCATTTGCCAAAGTCAGCACCATAAACAAGAATCTCAATGTACAGGAATATAACTTATTAGCACTGTACAGAGCTGTTGTTCTTCCATTTAATTTGAAAGCATTTTCTGCAAAAGTAATGTTCTCTCTCAGGACTATAAGACAGTGCCGTTACCAAGATGGCAGAATACAGGAAAGGAATGTGGACTTCTCTTTTTATGACCCAAGGTTGGAACAGAAAGGCCAGCGATTGCATGAATATGAAATGCTCCTATTAAGTAGCCAAAAAGTGTCGATCTGTTAAGAGGGTAGGAAGGCTCTGCAGAGAGACCTTGACAGGCTGGATAGATGGGCTGAGTCCAATAGCATGAGGTTTAATAAATCCAAGTGCTGGGTTTTATACTTTGGCCTCAATAACCCCATGCAGAGTTATAGGCTGGGGTCGGTGTGGCTGGAGAATGGCCAGGTGGAGAGGGACTTGGGAGTGCTGATGGATAGGAAGCTGAATATGAGTCAGCAGTGTGCCCAGGTGGCCAAGAAGGCCAATGGCATCCTGGCCTGCATCAAGAATAGTGTTGCCAGTAGGACCAGAGAAGTTATTCTTCCTTTGTACTTGGCACTGGTCAGGCCACAGCTCAAGTACTGTGTCCAGTACTGGGCCCCTCAGTTTAAGAAGGATATTGAGTTGCTGGAGCGTGTCCAGAGAAGGGCAACAAGGATGGTGAAGGGACTGGAGCACAAGCCCTATGAGGAATGGGTGAGGGAGCTGGGATTGTTCAGCCTGGAGAAGAGGAGGCTCAGGGGTGACCTTATTGCTGTCTATAACTACCTGAAAGGAGGTTGGAGTCAGGCGGGGGTCAGTCTCTTCTCTCAGGGTCCCAGTGACAGGACGAAAGGACACAGTCTTAGGCTGTGTTGGGACAGGTTTAGGTTGGATATCAGGAGAAACTTTTTCACAGTGAGAGTGATTTCCCACTGGAATGGGCTTCCCAGGGAGGTGGTGGAGTCACCGACCCTGGATGTGCTTAAGGATAGGTTAGATGATGAACTTAATGGCATGGTTTAGATGGTATAGATGCTAGACTGATGTTGGATAGGTTGTTAACCTAGGTAAAAAGGTTGGACTTGATCTCTATGGTCTTTTCCAGCCTTATTAATTCTGTGTGCAAAAAACTTTTTTCCCCTTTGAAGTTTCTCCTCACTTGGCCAGTTTTACTACTAGTCCACAGTTAAATGAGCAAACATTTGAGGTAATAAAATATTCTAAATGGTATCTCAGCACTCTATCCATTTTCCAAACCTATCTGGAAAAGCAGATCCAGGCATAAATCTCCAGCGTTTTTGGTCTTTGGCATGCACATTCATGGCACACAATGAAAAAATAACTGGATTTAAAAGGCTGAGGGAGGACACAGAATACCAAACTAATTTTTAAAGCTTTGAAAATATTTTTAAGAGAAAAAAGTAAGGCCAAACTTAAAGAGGGGGGGAAAGAGGGGCTTTAAAAAAGTTAAGTTCAAGAAGACCCTGGAATGTCTAACAGGCATACTATACAGTGAGAGACACTTCATCACATGAGGTCACTAGTTTATAGAATAAGTGTACCCACATACATTTGTTTTATGCATCATTATCACTTACGTAAGTTCATGCAGCTTTCTACTTTTTTCTTGATCAGTTGCTTTCAACTTCTCATGCTCAACTCTAAGACGCTCCTGTTCAAGCATCATCTTCTGGTTTTGGCTGAACACAAAGTAAAATATTTTATCAGCTGAAACAGATACCACATTCAGTAACACAACACAAGACAGAAGGACACTGATGGAGGAAACCTCTGTCACCTCCTTCCCATTGTATTGTGCTTCTGGACTCACAGTCCAGAGACATTTGGTAATACTAAAATAATGACAACTACTTACTCTTGAAGTTCAGTGATAAGCTTCTCCTTTGCATCAACTTCATCTCTTAGGCTACTGATTTGTTTCTGATGTGTCTCACGATGGCTCTGAATTTGCTGCTCCACAGCTTGCTATTAGGAAAAACAAAGCATTAAATGCTTTGAGGTGCTGCCAGACTTTGCTTTATGGAGATTTGGATTGGTTTGGGTTTTTTGTTTTAGACAATGAATTTAACTTACCTTGACTTCATTTGCAGTTTGAACCTTATTTAAGTGCTCTTTCTCCATCTCATGGACCTTTTCTAATAGGGATAAAGAGAAAACACATTTCAGGGAGGTAATTAGGCAACCACATGGATGACGGAGTTAATTTCCCCTTCCCTTGCCAATACCTTAAAATTTGGAAAAAGTCCCCTCCCACCACAAAAACCAATGAAATCAGTAACATCTTTAAGCCTAACCACAGCAGTTCACTCAAACAACAAATACGTTTTCCCATTGATTAATGCCACATGTTCAGCAGCAAAAAGCCTTTCTGTAGCTCTACCCTTCAACCTAAACAGAACAATTCCCTATATACTTCAAACGGTGGTGGTGGGAGGTGGAGTGCAGGGAGGCAAGTCCTACCCTGTGCTCGGAGTTGAACTAACTCTTCATTAAGGGAATCCACAGATTCTTCCAGCTGCCTCTTCTTCTGTTCCACGTTCTGAAGATACTCAGTCAATGACTTGATCTTGGCTTCGTGCTTGTGGAATGAAAAGATTTATTTACTTTGAAGTTACATGAACTTGGTATCATGGAATTACATCTGCACAAATGGCCCATGCTTAAACAACAAGTAACCTCATCTCAAAAATGGTACCAACTCAACTCTAAGAATATGGCTACTTGAATAGATCTGAAATGTAGCCTGTAAGACAATGTCTTTATTCTGGATTGGAATGAAATACATTTTGGGCAGGGAGAAGAGATGTTCTGAGTGTTAAATGATATCAGAGGCAAGAGAGGCCCAGTGCGTTCAGAAGACTGCATCGAAATGTGCCTCTCCTGATTTAGAAGAAGATGATCATCTGTATGTAAAATAAAATACCACATTAAATTTTATATGTGGATCACAATTTTCAGAAATGTTAGAGGTCACATTACTGATCTTTTCTAATAACCACATTAAAATGGCCTTTCTCACATTAGAAGTCAATTTAATCTGCTATCAAGCCTCCTGTAATTTTACTGTGTTATTATTACCCCTCCCACTTTCAACTTGCAGTATTAGTAGGCAAAGTGCTCACTAGCCACTGCTTCTGAAAGAGCTGTATTTGTAAAGGACCCTGTCGTAGAAAAAACAGGGACTCTGGTATTTAATACAAGTGCTAAAAGTGATAAAAGCATTATCAGACTACAGACACACAGAAACTGTGACATCCTGTCACACTCGGAACTACTCATAACCATCCAGACTGAAAAGAGAACTCAGGAAACCACAGAGTCTTGTGGCTGTTCACTCACAATTTGCTTTGTTAGGTGCCAAAAAGAATCTGCAACTTTTTTTCCCCAATAGGTTAATGAATTGAAACTTTTAAAGAATATTTAGGAAGCACACTATAAAGAAACATTCACCTGTGAGATACGGAGCTGGCAGGCAGCCAACTCCTTTTCATTTTCTTCCATTTTCTTATTGCTTTCAGCTTGTGTGCCTTCTAACTGTTTGCAACGTTTCACCATCGTTTTTACTTCTGATTTCATTTTGCTAATGTACAGTCTTGCAACTGTGAACTCTTCATCTATCATGCCAGTCCCCTCAGGCTGCTGAAAAATGAAAAGCGGCACATTTAGAAAGCTCAGATAACAAAACTAAACCCACAGCCCTTAAAAAAAGCCATTACATTTTTGTGTTTAAATTTTCTGATTGATTATTTAGAAATTTGAACTAAGGCAGCAAGTTGCCTAAAGAGGGGAATAGAGTTGACTATTGATTTCTAATACTGCTGACATTCTTGCCCCAGTGATCTTCTGATTTATCTTTTAATTCCTCATTCCATTTTTTACGTATCATCCCAATTGTCACTGCAGGTCACTATTACATCTCCAAGACAGTGCTGTTGACCCTTACCTTGACATCATTATTTCCAACTGCAATTCCTATCTCTGCAAGATCTTTTAGTAAGGAGGCCATCATTTCTGTTGCTCGTTTCTTCTGATGGTTGGTCATTTCTTTGAGTTTCTGAAGCTCTGCATCTATACTGGCTAAAGTGACCTACAGTAAAAGAAGTTACTTTTTAATAAACAAAATACAGTCTTGCTTTTGGAACTAGTTTCATACTATTTATAGTGACAGCATTTCTTCTGAAAGGCCTAAAAGTACTGGGGATATTACCTTCAGCTCACAAAATATTATCTTACAACTTCAGAAGAAAATGAGGGTCTACATTGTTAAACAGCACTCAGAGCTATATCCCATTAAATACTGCAGAGAATTGCATTCATAGAAAAAAGGTACATGGATAGCAAGTCCAACACTTTTCATGCTTTGATAAAGGAAAACAATTTCAGCTTCGCCTGCAGGGCTCTTCACTCTTCCCTACTTGCAAAGCAAAAAAATGGCATCCACTAGTGAGAGTTCATAAGCACAACACTTAATCTAGAACAGTTTTGCAGTTAGTTTGAGCTGAGTTCTAATGGTTGCAGCTCAGGAGCTCATGCTCCAAAGTCCGCTCTTTGTTTTCCAGTTTTAAGAAAAATGCCAGAAGTTTTACAGCAGGCAAGTTTCAGGTAGAGATGCCAAACGATGGTTAGTGCATGGGTCAGCTGTGACAAACTGGAAACACCTAAATGTCTTAATTTAATGAATAAAACCTCAGAACAGTTGCTTTCTTGAGGATTGACTTACTCATGATATTCAGTGGATATACTTTGTAATCTCTAGAATCATAACTTATAAACTGATTAAAAACATCAAAAAAGCAAAGAAAAAAACCAAAACACACTTCAGAATCATACACACATAGAGCAAGCCAACTCCAAATTTAAAAAGCTGCTCATAACTCCAACTCCAAAGATTCTCTGACTTTTGGCCAACCTTCAAATGATGAAAGTTACCAGTGAAGACTATTCAGCTCAGAATACTCAGAAGTTTAAAGAGAAATTACACAATCCTGTGAACTTCAATTTTAGGGTTTAGTGTTCTATCAAGTCAAATCTTACTGAAAGTTGAAGGCCACATTCAGTAGAAGACTCAAATACACTGAAACCTCATCTTCAAGAACAGAGAAGAATGAAGACTTGTGCCATCATACATTGTCTACAATACAGGCAAATATGCTGATCCTTTCCAGTATTTAGAATTTTAGGACGGCAGAGAGAGTATTAAGTGTTTTAAACTGATTGAAGTCTCCCAAACAACTGGCTACCAAGACTATGAGTCAGTTCAGAAACTTTGCAGGTATGTAAGCGTATGGTGTTCATTTTGCAGGCTGATACTGCATCTGTATTTTAACCAGGGCTATCTTTTGGAATATGTCCACAGTGTTCTCAGCTACTCCTTTCAGAAAGTAAACAAACTTCTTATTTTTGAAGGCATAAAGGTAAATTATTTCACATGCCATAAATATAGCAGGCAAATATACATTCCATTCCTTTCAAGGAAACCTGTAGCATGCTCGCTGCAATTTCAAGACAGAAAGCAGCAGATTCTTAAGTCAGGATTACCCCAACTGCATCAGAAAGACAAAATAAAACTGAGTCAGATCACCAGCATGTAATTAAAGGGCTTTTGACATCTATGATATTTCTGAACACTCTTCAGGTAACACAATGTCACGGGCACTAAGAAGATGAGAGCTATCAAGGTCAATATTCACCATACATTTTCCTGAAGCTTACTAGTTTTAGAAAATCATCCCTTGCTATAACTATGTTTAGGCTCTCATCTTTGCTTGTGAAAAACCTTTAAATTACTTCAGTGAAGAAACATGGGTAAGGCAGGAAAGTCACACTGAAGACTGTCAGTAATTTCTTATCCCAATTTCATACCGATTTTTGATTGAGTTCATCACTAAGCAGTTCATATTCCTTTGCCTTATCTTCTACTTCCTGAGACTTCTGATCATAATTGACAGCTAATTCTTCAAGGGCTTGTAACACCTCTTTCACTTCCTCTTTAGATGCATCATTTTCAGCCTGAAGGCGATTCAGCTCTGCTTGCAGGTTGTCTTGGTCCCGTCTGGTTGATGCTAAAAGCTGAAACATTGACAGAGATTTAATAGAATTGCAACAACAAAAAAACAAAACTCTGTGCATAATTTTAATTTTATTAATGCTTTTAGCTACTACAATAGCTTGTATCTACATTTTTAGTGACTAGCATGCAATAAGGATGCCAAGGACAGATCGTGAGAATACGATGAACAATTTAAATTTACCATCTATATCCACAGTTCTTTAGCTTTCAAAGTACCTTCAAAATGGAAGTGATTACAAATCAAGACAAATAGGGACAGCAACTGGAAATGCACACAGAATACAGCAAGTTCTCAAAACAGCCACTGAACGCTATTCATGAATCTGAAGTTGTCAGCAGGCTGGGGGCTAAACTTCACATTTCAACACTGTTAGCTGCTGAAGAATGACTAGTCGAAGTGTATAGTTGCTAAAGAATTAGATTTATTTATTTAAATGAGATTAAACAGTAGCTTCGACTTCCTGAGTTCTCAAACCTTTTCCTTCTTACCACGTACATAAGGATTACTATTTTTTTAATCTTTGCTATGGAGAAACAATTTTTCTAATATCTTGGCTAAATAAAATTGGCATTTTCACTATTAACAGGCATTCCCTCCATTTAATTAAGTAACATCTCTGGCAACATTTTCATACGGATTACTTGAGTATTCCCAAGTATGGTCTGAATTAACACAGATACTTCCCTTTTTCATTACAGGCCAATATATTTCCCTCCTCTTCCTCTCTCTGACCAAAAGCAAACCTTAAAACACATTTCTTACAGCCAACCAAGTTGTTTACAGTTTTGATAAATGGACAACTTTGGCTGGGGAAGACAACTGTAGCTGTCTTTGCATAAAATACTTCAATTCTTTCAGTCTTCATGGATATTCAAATAAACTGGCTTAAGTTTAGCCATTAGCACAGCCTAAGTGGGAGGAATGAATAGGCAGAGCATTTAGATAAGGCTTAAAAGAGAACTACTGTGCAGCAGCAAGCTGTCATCCTACTCTCTGGTCATTGTGACCTATTCAGAACACCTCCAATTTCTTTAAAAGAAAAACAAAAATAAAACAAGGATGCAAGAGGAAAACTCACCTCTTCCTGATCCAACATTTGTGTCTTCAGTTTTTCTACTAGTTGGCTCTGTTGATTAATTTCTTCATCCTGCAGTTGAAATAAGACTGTGTTCATTAAACTTACAAATACCAAAGAATAATCTAAGGGACATTAGATTTTAGGTCACCTAACTTTTCCCTATTCTGAGACAATTACACAACTGAAAGCAGTCAAAATAAAAAAAAAAAAAATCCTTTTCATTCCACTGGCTGATCCATTGGGCTCTCAACCTGGCATGTATGTTTAGCACACCATGCTCCAAACACCTGTGCTTTTGTAAGCCTCCTCCAAGCTGGTCTAACTTCCAAGAAACATTTAGAATAAAAAGATTTTTTCCCCCTATCTGAATATAGTACTACTACTTAAATTTTAGATTATATTAAAATAAAATGGGCATAACATGGAAAGAAAGAATTGCTGTCTTCAAATTATTCATTTTCCCACTTTCTCATTATTTTCCAACTATGAAAGGATTATCACTTAGTACCAGATAAGGTAACTTTCTCATAATCAGAGCTGCAGAACTAAGAGTAGGCACTTTCGGTAAATACTTAAATAAGATGAATTAACAAATACATACTGGCAAATTAAATACTACAATAATACAGATCCAGATATGTTATCAAGAGTCTTAAATAAGAATGGCATACCTTGTCATCCAGTTGTTTATATAGTTTGGCAATTTCTTCCTCACATTTCCTTCTCTCAGCATCAGTGAAATTGCCAGTTACTCCAATAGTGGTAGCTGGTTTATCATTAATAACAGTAATATCTTTGTCCACTGCAAAAGCTTCTAAGTTGGCCTTCTCCTTGTCAAATTGTTCGTCAACTGGCACAGTCTCCCCTTAAAGAATACAGTCAGCCATAAAGTATCTTCCACAAATTTACCTTTGAAAAGTATTACATATTTCCTCCTAACAGTATTGCTCCACGGTTAATAAGCAATCGAGTTCTTGTGATTTCTTGGCTAAAAAAAACCAATTTCTAGATTATCCAAAGTATTTCCTTAATAATTTGCTTACCACAAAACACTGTATTTCGCCCAGTTACCCTGCTATGAGCTCCAAATAACACATCAAGCCTTCTCCTAGAAGGAAGGCACCCAACTTGCCCACAAGATAAATACTTTCTTTCCCTTGGTAGTCTGTTTTGCTAGGTAGCCACATTTACTTTTAAATTGCTTTGCTTCTAACTTAAAAAGCTTTATGAACATAAAAGGATAAATCTAATTGAAAATAGTTTTTTTCTGATGAGAACATTTCAACTTCACACAGGAAAAAAATACCACATGCTAATCAAGGCACTTCTTTGAGAAATTAAATGAAATTCCTTAGTCCTTTGTTCAAGCCATTTTATGAAGCCCTTGGAAGGCAGAGGCTCTTTTCAACACTTCAGTATCTCGTGCCAATATTCTGAAAGAACTACGCTTAACGTTTCAGGTGTGGCCTCATACCATCTCTGTAAAAGAATAACTAAAACATCTTGAAAAACAAAAAAAAGCCACCCACATCCTACTAAACTTAGTGAACACATTTTTTCAAATTTCTAATCAGGATGTGCTGCAGTTGTCTACAAGATGGCAAAATCACCCTTCTATAGTTACCGAACTCCAGAATACACCTGTAAGTATGACCTATGTTACCCTTTTCCTGAATTTATGGCTTCATCATTAACTTGCATTTTGCAGAAATCTCAATTCATAAGAAGTTAATTATTCAGGTAGAGCGAATGGGCCCACACTCTGTACTGCCAGGAACTTTGGGTAGGTTTTTTGCCTGTTAACATGCTTGGAGTTTTAAATGAGGGGCAAGATCCCATGGTATTGATTTGAATTAAAAAAGCAAACCAGAGGAAACATTTTACTCAGTTTCTGCACAAACAATTAATAACAGTTTTTTTCTCCCCCAAAATAAAGACTTTATCATGTATATAACTGTAGCACTGCAAGTAAACCAAGTGTTGAACAACCTAACACGAATACACTTTCAGACACTGTTGCCATTACAAGATCAGCAGACATTGTTTCTGGTGCAATAAAGTGAATACTACAAACTTCCAAAGTCAACTTAATATCCAAGTCTTAATACTGTCTTGCATAGTGCTCTTAGCTATGGTTGGTATCCTTAACCCTGATTCACTGTCTGTTGTCTTGACTAAAGTTTGCAGAGTGACAATGTATTTGCTTCTCACCGTTCCGCCATCTGTTGAGTTCGTTCTCCAGCCACTGTATCGTGTTACGCAGAGTCTTGTTTTTCTCTTTTTCCTTCTCGTACTTTTTCTTCCACTGTTCTGCTGTGAGCTCCACATTGACACAAACTGTGTTCTTAATGGTCTTTGCTCTACATAGAAAAAGCAAAAAGCTCTGAAAATGTATTTTTACAGAAAGGAATTAAAGGTTATTAAATTAAATGTCCACAGATCACTGGTGAAAAGTGTAAACATTCCTACCTCTTCCAAAAGTTTATTTCTACTCCCTGTCAAGCTGACAATTGAATTCTTTCAATTGGATTGATACAAGTGTTAATGGACAGAGCAACACAACAAAATTTCAGAAGGCTGAAAAACCTCAAGCTGACTGAGCTGGAAAAATTCAGATGCATACCTTCACCTGAAAGAATTCAGGCCAGGCCAGTTGTGCACAACTTGGAGCCAAGGACAGTATTCACATCTAGCAAACACCGGTACCAATGGATATCATCGTACTTTTAAGGTGCAAACCATGTGGCTTATCTAAGAAACAGCTCGTTTCAACCAAAAAATTATGTTTTTTACTTTAGTGTCATACCTCACTTATCTCAGTAGTTTTCCTGTATAGCCTCCTACTACCAAATACCCCAGTCCAAGAGATCAGAACAAGAGAAAAGCTTAATGGCAGTTCAGCATTTCCCCAGCCTCACATTACAACTCCTGTAAGTACCTTTCTGCAAAGTCTTAGTGAGACATTACTACCAAAAGACACATGATTTTCTACCATGTGATGTGTTATTTACATAGCTTTCAGTTACTACAGCTGAGGGTTTCAGTATAAATCAAACATCCCTGAAAGGCTGAATTAATTACCCAGCCACGGTGGCTTGAGACAGAAGCGCACTCTGTTAACACTCCTGAGAAGTCAGGAGCACGAGGCAGTGAAACCACACAGCTGCAGCTGGAAGACGATTTCCAGAAACTCTTTCAATAAATATTAAAAAGAAAATACCTTCTAGATTCTAAATGGAGGCCAAATACCTTTGCTGTTGCAGAATGCAGTCATTACTCCACACTCGCTATTCATATTCTGCCAGATTTCTAAAAAGTTCTGAATTCATCTAGTCTACTTTCCAAACACAAAACTTGTCAGAGAAGGATAGTAGGAAACTATCTTGCTGAAGTAGAGTGGAAGGGGTACACTAATATCAAAGACAAGCTAGACTAGCACAACTCTGACAGCTTCGTCAGGTGCTCCAGTAAAGGCAGTGATTCAATCTAGTGGTTGGGAGTATAACAATAAAGCATTAATAGTCCAATGATAAAGAGTTACCTACAAAAACACCAAATTTGAAATGGGTACTTATAAATTCAGTTACAAATGACACAGAAATTTACAAGTATTAACTCAAATGTTACTGGGATGCTAGATGTGGACAGGCTCTCCTGGCAAATAAAGGATTCAACTTTAACAGAAGACAGCGCCTTCCTCCCTCCTTTCCCTTTAGGGAAAAAAAAAAAGTCATTATTACCCTTCAACACTATACATTAAACCACAAACCTATATGCTGTCCTCCTGGAAATACAGTCTTGAGGATCCTTCCCAGTTTAAGGGTTTTTATATAAGATAAGATAGATCACAATATTTAGTCACATGGACAACAAAGGATTACAGAAAAAGTAAACATTCTAACTAATTTAAGAATATGAATGGAGTAACTTATTTCTCATTCTTCATTTATTTCTGTTAACTCATTTACTCACCTTTGGCCAAACAGAAGAGTAGATTTAGTTTCAGACTCATTGTAAGAAGATGGAGAACAGCAAATAACAATAGTGGTTCTGCAATTACCCCCTAGTGAATCTTGAAGGATTCTGGTCATTTTGCTGTCACGATATGGAACATATGTCTACCAAGAAGATAGATAAACGGTCATTCACAGTTTTTCAGACACACTGAATTTGTTGAAATTCTGGTTTTTTCCAGGTATAAATTAATAAGAAAGACATGCTTTAATTCATAAATTAGACTGAACATGAACGGGATGACAAAATTGCACTTCTGTTTGGCAACTTTTAGAGCACAAGAAAACTTTCAGTATGATGCTTGGGTTCCCCAGCATTAAATGTAGTGTTGACAGAGAAGATTAATAAGTTACAAGAGCAACAGCCACCTGCAATGCACTGATGCAACTGGAGCAGTTTGAAAGACTCCAGGTACAGCACTAAGAATGGTGCACTAAGAATTTCTGCATAACATCATGTTCAGAGATGGAAACCTTTAACCTCCAGGTAATAGAAGTACAGAAGAGAACACTTACACTGCTTTCAGCCAGTGCAGAGATGACATTTCCAAGAGCAGACAGAGACTTGTTGATGTTCTTGGCCTCATCCAGCACAGCACCTTCAGCTCCAGTTTTACTAACCTACACAATATTTCAGTACATTACTAAGTGCATCTTCAAAAAACACCTTCCATGTTTAAGATGAAACTTGAGTAATTCTTCCACTTTTAAGTCAGTCTCCCTGACTTTAAGAGATACTCATATGCAAGTTGGATTAGAATAAGCAAATTCTTCCTCACTCCTTCCCTGATTCATTATCAATTGCTCATTCAAAACTCAGTGTTTGAAGAGGTTCCTGATGTTTTAAACTGAAGCGAATATTCTCCCTGCAAAGTAGGCCTTTTTGTAGAAGACGAATGTATAGTTAAAAACTTCTCTCAAATGAACAACTTCAAAAATTGCTTGCAGTTTATAAAAACGATTGAATTCCTTAAAGTAAATGAAGATTATTAATTGTTTGTCCAGAGGTCATCCTTAAAACCGTAACACCACCACACCCCCCAAAAACAAAGCATAAAAACCAAAACACAACCCACAACTATATACCATCACTACCCCTTAAAAATATAGCAGTCTTCATTAGCAGAAATTTCTAAGAACAGAATTCAGAGGATGAATCTGACCTATGCGATTGCTCTGGGAACTTAAGTAGATATCAGCAGAAATGTGAAAAACCCCTAATAACCTGACACCATTCTATTCACCTTAGCCCTTCTGCCTCAAGGGCAGAATTTGATAACAGCTCTATAACCCCCTCTTTACTATTTTCACCAAGCTGTGATCACAACTACAACTAAACAATTTCATTTCCCAGTGTTTAAATCAACTCAAGACAAGGCATTAAAAAACTTCATGTATTGCAAAAACACTGAGGAAAAACAAAGTAAAGTTTGAAATAAACTGTGAAAAGAACTACAGAAGTTCTGCAACACAATTGTTTTCCTTAAAAGAAAACAGGATTATGACTAAAGAAACACATTAGGGATCAGAGACAACAATAAGGTCACAGAACAATGATGTAAGGAATGACAACAGCAAGCAGAAACAATGGAAAAAAAACGGAGAAAAAGAGAGGGATAAACCCAGAAACAAAGATGAAAAGAATGTCAAAAATCCAGTTCTTGAAAGGGTAACTACAATATGTACTTCCTTCCTTGCTTTTAGCCACTGACATAGTTGTCATTTTAACCAGTGTTAATCAGAATTTCAAATCACAAAACTTGGTGCCACTACATGAAAAAATTCAGATACTCCACATTCATAAAACTCTTTCTTCCACTACCTGGCTACCTCACACACTTCTGCTTTTTTTTTTTGTGCTCTCAGATACTGAAAGTGAACTCTACCCTATTTCCCCACCCTAGTCCGTATTTACAAACCCTCATTGCAGAAATGCAGATCAACTTAAAGTGATAGTATCCAACAGCCAACCAAGCCTAGGACTCAGAAACCAAATTTCAAAGTCAGAATTAACACGCCTCAGAAATGACACCTGAGCAATCAGTATTACACTAATGTAAAAACACTTGACTGTAAAGGAAAAAAAAGGTTTTCAAAGCAGAAAAAGAAATTTATATTTACCTTCTCACTACCTGCCAAGTCCACAAGGTAAAGTTTTCCGCTTAGTTTCTGTTCTGTTTGAGTATTCTCTTGTTTTACATTAATAAGAAAAATACTATGACTTCGAGAGCTGTGTTCATTCATATCTATAATTTGAAACATACACACGGTCAAAAAGATTTGTACAACCCGACTCACTCAAAAAGCACCTTCCCACAGTGCAGAGAGGGATCCCAAGCTAATGAAACTGTAGTGTAATCTCTCAGTGACAACAGAACTGGAGGCAGCAAAACCAACAGCATCATCTAATTAGGTAACAAATATCCAGTTTCTCTTGGGCTTCTATTAAAACCAAACAAGCCCACTGATCAGGTTTGCTGGCCTGTCAGCTATGGGTTTCACACTTTCAAATTACTTCATTAGAACAGAAAGCATATTTAGGTTTTGATAATAGAATGTTTTTTGTAGACTTCTAGTGTATGACATTTTATCTTTTTGTGATAAATTTGAACTAGACGGCCATAACCTTTCAGCCCTTCCTTGTACTACTACCCCCTCTGCTGTGAAACATACAGAGCAAATAAGACTTGTTGAATTTAAAGAATTAATTCATGAGCAAAATTTAAGCAGACTGCAACCTGAATGTCTATTTCTTCTTCCTTTTAACTACAAATTCCTCACAGACCTAAAAGGATCAGCTTTACTGCTGCCACAGAAGCAGCTTAACACAGAATAATACCCTTCTATCCAAATTTCTGCTGTTTCTCCTTTAATTAGTGCAGTTCCCAATTCAGAACCTTACTATCCAGGAGCAGTGAAGTGGAAGTGCAAGACCAAATCATTCCTTAAAAGGATCATCATATTTCTATTATTGATCTTTAATCAAAGAAATGAGAAGAAAAACTTCATGTTTTCTTAATGACTAGATATTCTTTCTTTTCCTGAATGAAGAACTAGGCACTGGAAGATTGTGAAACTCATCCTCAAACTGGCTCTCAGAGATGCCTGACAGTCACTTCAGTTGCCAAAATCTCAAGTATTATTTTGCATGAACCTCACCTTTCCTTGTCTTTTTTTCTTCCCCTCCATCACTTCCTAATCCTGCTTCTGATGGAAATTTGGAGACCTACAACTTGACTCCTTGCAACTCAGCTGAAGCCTACAGATAAAAAATTTGAGACCCTGGAATGCTGCTTAAAATCTGCAGGAAGTCTATGTTCTGACCAACAGCTTGTGGAGTATGTGACAGAATGGCCAAACTGCAGACAAGCCATAGTGCTTTATTTATGGATTTCTAAGGATTTTGCACTATTCCAAAGCAGTTGCACCAGTGATTCAGAACTCCTCACTGACCACTTACTTTCTCCTTTCAATCCAAGTCTAAGCAACATCATCTGACATGAAATTAAATGAAATACTTGTTTCTGAAAGACATGATAAACTGTTCATGCTAGACCCTTTCAAAAGCCTGAATTGTTTAGCTCACTGCTTTTACCTTCCCTACTTTTTAAGGCACACCAGAAGCAACTTGATAATGCACAAAAAGGAAATAAAAGGTAATACTTACTTGTAACTGCTACATGTCGATTTGATTTTCCTTCATCTATGGTATCCATAACTTCTTCTGGACTACATACAAAACGCTCTGTGCAACCCTGTGGGGGGGGGGAAAGGAAGTGGGCAAAATAACACCACCACAACAAGCCAGAAGTAAATGGTGTACACAAAAGGAGTGCAAGATGAAAACATACAGACTGATGCTCACCTTCACATAGGGAACTCTATTTTTGTCCTCGTGAACAGAAAGATTGGTCTTTGAAACTGGAAGAGAAAAAGTTCCAAAGCTAAGGCAAAAAGTAATGAAAGTCCTGTGTACAAGGTATGGCTGAGTCATAAATGTTACCTCTCATCAATGCTTTACAAAATTATAAAAGAAACTAATATTGCAGCTCTAGTAATATTATACAGATGAGATCCATGCTTTCCTATTTTGATGTACCCTTATCATGTGCAGGTTATTAGCATAACATGTACCTAAGTGCCATGATAAGGTTTTTTAACATCTCCCTCCAGAAAAAATTTATTTTCTGTGTTCAATACAAATAAAAGGCTTACCATCCAAAAGGTCCCTTATTTTATCCAAGTATATTTCAAAATATGACACCTAGAAGTAGGAAGAGAAAAAAAGAAACACATCATCAGAAAGCAAAAATGCTTTGCTTTTTGATCATAAGGATCCAGGATGATCACTATGACCTCTCACATAACACCACATCCAGCTCAAATTCTCAAGGTCAAACTAAAATCCACCTTTAAGAAGAAACTGTTTCGATCAAAAGCACTATCAGCACTGCCACAGGTTATCAGGAGTTCATTCCTTAGGAACATTATCATCAGTGTTGCACAGAAACAAAATTACAGTGTTAACACAATTCTTAAAAAAAACAGTGACTTTACAAATAACTCAGGTTATCATGTTTCCAAGTTACAAATATTTGAAACAGATCCAGATTATCCATTTACCCAGACTACCTTCCAGCTTTAACACAGGCTAAAAAAGTAAAAATTAAGAAAAGTTTACCTTAATATGAAACTCAAGATTCTCATCCATGGAATAAATATAATTAAATATATCTTGCACTATTCTTGGAATAATGCCCATTCCATCTGGGTCATGAAGCTTCCCCTTAATAGGAAAAGATAAAATAAAACAATGAAATTCATACTGAATCCAACATCATAAACAGTATTCAAAGGCAAAACAACTTGTTTTCCAGTTAACGGAGAAAACAGTTTTAAAATACTGGCAGATATGATGCACTTATTCTATCTATAAAGGAAAGTCTTGACCATCTATTTGGCCCCAGAATTTGCCAGAAGTGAAAAGAACAGCCTCAGAACTCTCACAAAATACTACAAGTGAAAATATGCCATTAATATTATTCTTGTGTTTCTCATCCTGCTACTGAGGGCTGAAAAAAAAAAATTAATTGCTATTCTCAGTCCTCAAAAATATTATGGAGTATCAAAATGTAATGGAAGGAAAATTAAAATTGCAGGAAGAAAACAAGCAGACATCTTATTTCTAGAAAGACTATTACGATGAAAAGATACAACAGTGACATTAAGAGAAAGTTATTTTAATATTTCTTACTTCCATAGTGTGTGTCTTTCCAGATGATGTTTGCCCATAAGCAAATATTGTTCCATTGTAACCTTCGAGTACATCTAAAGGGAAAGAGTATTTTCATTAGCATTCATTTCCTTCTTCTAAAGACACTCTTAGGCCATAAACCTCTGCTCCTTATTATGAATGAGCCAAGCCAAAGTTTTAGTTGAGGGGTGAGGGGCCAGTGGGTCGCCTTGTTTACAAGTCAGTTACTGTAGGATCATACCCTTCATGCAAACTTGCAGTTTCTAAAACCAAGCACAAGGAGACACTCCAGATGGGGAGGTCTTTGCCCTCATACCCACAAACTCCTTTGTCCCACCACTAGAGCTCATTTGCCACTTGATGTAGCACGGCCTAAAAATGTCACACAGAAATCTGAGTTTTACATGGAGGAAAGAGGCAGCATTACAATTCTTAGTTAACGCCAGTTTTTAAGGACCAAACTCCTGACCTAATCCTGATTACTATTTAACTCAGAAAGTGGTTCAACACTTGCAGCAGCATGGATTTTCCACTGCAATTCACTTTTCTAATGATCAAAACCCCTCTATATTCACCAAATAGTCTCTTGTCACTAACAGCGGATATTTCAGGAGTTTCTGACAAAACTTCGTAAAGCCGTTTTAAAGTTGTGTCCATTAGAACATATTATCGATGTCCTCAAGAAATGAATCTATTCTCAGGAAACAGGCTAACTGCTTACTACAAGAACTTCCTGTGGCACATCCTTCCCTGTGATAAGACTTGATTTTCTCAAGTTATGAGGAAAATTCTGACACTTCAGTCTTGGAGAAACTGTACTCCCTGACATGCACAGCAAAAACCCGTGTTTTACAACTTTCATTTCCTCTTATACCCCTGAAAACAATCTTATGTAGGATGGTTTTCACCAATAAATCTGGGGGGAGCAGAGGAACAACACACCTCAAAGCTATTAATAAGAGTTGTTTTGATTAATTTCTGACAAATTGTTTTAAACAATTATTGGAGAGAACTGTAAGAAAACCCCCAAACATAACAGGTAAATATTATCAAATGTTGCAATAGACTGAAACAGTAGGTTAAGCATTGACAGGGTTTATTAGCTCAATTACAGGATGATTTTATACTGCTACAATCCATCCTGGCACTTATTAAACATTCAGAAGATAAGAGGCAGCAATAAAAGTATCAGTTTTCTACACTGAAATCCACAGGAATATGAGACATTTCCTTATGGCAAAGTTGCTCTTCCACCTTACCTTTGACAATCTTTTTAGCACAGTCATTGTACACTTGCTCCTGTGATGTGTTTGACTGGAACACACGGTCAAAGATATATGGCTTGGACTGCAAAAACATAAAGAGACAGAAGTGCCATGAAGATGCTGGAAGTGGAACTGGAAGGTGTTTGTTCACATAGTGGAGAAGTATTCCACACTCTCTCAGCCCAATCTTCTATTTTAAGCACTTGAAGGCTGTAACAAGGAAATCAGCTTATACACTGTTGCCTAAATCTTCACATGCTTGCTTACAAGTAAGGCATTGAATTAAATATATTTGGGTACAAAGTCTTATCTAAATAGTTCTCCAAAACTACTCTGCCACATGACCTCAAGTTACTTGATTTACAAGAACCTCTTATTCTCTTCTAGTCTAGTGGCAGGTTTACTATGGTAAACCCCTATTATTAAAAACAGCTTATACCCTGTGACACATGGCAGTATTGAATATTCACCACAAGAACTACTTTGCCATACATGTTACCCTTAAAATAAAGCTCCCCAAGCAGAAGAAAAGGCCATGTTGGAGGAAGGGAACCTTTCACAAAAGACTCCTTTTGGAAAAGATTACACGAGGAAGCTCTGACATAGAATTTTGAGAGGAATGTTGGATTCAGCTTTGTTTTAAAGAAGACATTTTCATAACAATCCTAAGCAGCTGACAATCCATTAGGATATTATCTACTATGCTCTTACAAAGACTATTCTATCTTACAAAATCCAAAGTTTTGTAGCACTTTCAGAGCTTGATTTTGCAGCGAGCCAAGCAGAGGGGCAAAGTTTACCAAGGACCCTTTACAAAGGACCCAGGTCAGTCACCGCTGCTAAACTCCCCGCAACTGTCAAGTCTTCCATTTTGCCTAAATTTAATTCGTTATCATCCTCCCCCAAGGATATTTTGGAACTGCCTCTCTGGTAAAGGAACAAGCATAGCTCCCACCTTTGATCTGCCCACATTTCCCTCCCCCAACCGGACCTTCCATTTGCCTTTTAACAATGTGCAGCCCCACTCCAGACAAAGTGTTTTTAGATTCAACACATATTTATCTGTGGAGAGGCCTTGAGTTCAGGTGGATGAGCGCTCTCCCGGAAAAAAATAACTCATGTTCACTGGATAAATAAGTTCAAAAACCCACAAGACCCAGTAGGCAGAAACTACCCCTAAGGTGCTGAACTTTGCCAGAACACTTGTTTCACAGCAGGGAAAGCACAAAACTCCTCAATTATTCATTTTAGCTTTAAATACACCTCAAATCCCTCTGTTCTACAGGAAGAAAATGAAGATTGAACACATTACACAAAAAGGAAGCCATTGTAGAAAAATTACACCAGCCACACATTTTCTCTCTCATTAGCAGCTGTGGCTTCAAACAGCCTCTAATTCCACAGACATCCACCAGCTACACTACACACTGCAGATCAGCTGCATCTCAAAACATTAATCAGATCTGTTTCGTGCCCAAGTGCATATGCATTGAAGTAGTTCCATTTTGGAGCTTATTTACCACTGCACACTAGAAAAAGACAGAGAAAAGTGACAGTGTCCAATGTCACTGAAAAAAAAAATTCCATGTGCCATCGGTAATTTGCGTGTTAGTACTTGTAAAATTTAAATCCTCATTCAAATTATTGCTCCAGAAAGTATATAGGTGACAATCATTCCAACTAAATTGATTTTAGAAGAATTAGGGAAATCTCCTGGATACAATCTTCTCACAGTGTATGGGGCAACTGTTGACAATCCTCACTATTTCTCAGAGATCCAAACATATCCAATCTTTGCTGTTGCCAACAAAGCATGACAATGAGAATGGAAAAAAAAATCACTGTTTTGCATACTATGTGTTTTAATATGTACACACACACCTTGTGTATTTATATAGCACTACAGAGTATTCCTGGTGCCAAAAAGCAGGAAGATCCCTTGCTTAGAAGGCACTGTAGGCACAACCTGCACTAACCCGCAACCACCCTGCAATCGACAGGTATCTGCAACAGGCTCTAAAAAAAGCTTCCCTTCTCTACATTTTTAAACAATTTTTAGAGGGGCTCATTTTGTTTTTACTTCTTCTGCCAAGCAAGGGTTGGCTGAACTCAACTCTTCTTTATTTGTATTAAAGTGTTACTAATTTGAGAGTAATCTGCAGCCAGAATGCTTTGAGACCATCCACTCTCCAATTGCCATTTAAATGCCTCCATAAGAGAACAAACCCAAACTATGTATTTCATACAATTACAGTCCCTTCTGGTTTATAAAATGTTAACATTAAAAACACATGATGAGTGCCACAGACTAAAGTACAGAAAATCAAGCTGCAGGAACTTTGCTCAGGCAGTAATGCCTTTAATTGGCCTTGTTTATTTATACAGTGAAAGCTGCTGGGCACGTGGCAAATTTCAGTTTCCCTCAAGTTAACAACCACTACCCACAAAATTTAATAATTCTGGTCAAAAGTACCCTCACGAGGAGTCCTGCTGTCACTTCTCCATCCCCTGCAGGTGGAAAGTGAAATACTTGTTTATATGTATTACAGGTTCCTGTATGAAGCCACAATAGGACTTCAAAGCACTCAAAAAAGCAATTACATATTTCACAGCACTTTTACCACATCTGTGAAAATCCATATTAGAGACACATCCTGCTCCATCATCACTGAATCAATACCCAACCAAGTAGGTTGAGACAAGCAGGTTCCAGGACAAGTATGTTTTAAGAATACAAATTATTCCCACTCAGGAGTATTTCACATCTTTGACATCTGCAATGCTGTGTCTTATCACTCCTCTCTACAGTCTACTTTCTGCTGTAAACAAAGCTAAAACAGCATTACACAGATTACCATGCCCTAGAAAGCCGCCTCATTACCTTTAAGAGATTAATCAAGAAAGATTAAAGTGTCAGATATTTTTTCTATACCAGATGCCTTTTCTTCCTCAAGCAGTAAACAACGAGATCTAACGATGAGCTGAGGACACAACAGGTCCCAGCAGTGTCAGCACACGGTGTCTGTAACAGTCACTTCCCCCTGTGAGGCTGCTTTGACACATTCCAGAAGTTTTCAGCAGATGTTGCTCAAATTCTATTAAAAATGGAGCACTTGTGACCTATAAGCACCACAAAACACCAAGCAAACAAGCAGGACTTCTGACTTCCTCTCTCCAAAGCAGTGAGCTCCTTGCCCAGCACTTCTTGTCAGTATTCAGCCCCAGGACAATTCCAGCTCCCACAACTGCCACTGCAGGGATGTGCTCTCACAGCCCTGAAAAAAGCACATCTGCCAACATGATTGGCAGCGGTTAAACTGAATCTTAGTAAAGAGCTTACACTGAAGTCCGCAGTCCCACTGTTCCCCTGAAGACTAGTTACCCATCACACTTACACAAAGGAATGTTCAATCTGTCTACATTATACAGAATTTGGAGCATGCAGGAATTCTCTGGAAATCTTTAAGTCAATACCTTCAGTGAGAACTACAGAAAAATCTCCAACTACACCGATCTTACCCCAAAAGTCCAAGAAATACATCAAATCTCCACAAAAGTAATTTTAAAAAATTGTCATATTACTATTGCAACTTTCCATAAACTACAGAAGTGGTTATAAGAACACCTGAGTGCAAATTCTCTTGAGAAGTCAATACCATATTTTTTACCACAAAATACCCAGAAGCTCTTGACTGGTTTTTTTTTTTTGCTAGAATGGGCAGTTAAACCATGTGAGCTCATTCTCCAGGAAAGGCTGAAGGAGTAAATAATGGGCTTACTTTCCCTTTAAGTTCTTTGTCTTTATCAAAGAACGTTCTTCACACCAGCACAAAATGTTAAAAGAACAAACCCACAGTGGAAGAATTTCTCCAAAGTACAATGTCACACCCCTGACTCAGTCCTGCCTGGTACCAAGCAAAGGCACTGCTGCTTCAACACATCTGAGGGAGTTAACACTGCAAATGGGTGAAAAGGCAGCTACAAGTTAGTATTTTATTTTTAGGATAAGGAAAGAGGATTTTCTTCTTGTCCTTGCTCCATGCACACAGATGTGCAGCTGAGACAGAACAGTTAATGGATCTCAGCTCTTTTTGTTCTGTTTTTCTTATTTCTGTGAAAAGACTGCAACTCAAATATTAATTTTTCCAGCAGTTATTTATTGTTACAGAATTACTGAAACAAGATTTTATTTAAAACAGAAAAATAGAAACTTAATTACCAGCATCAAAATGGTGAAAAATTTTGGAAGAAGAGTTTCAGCCAAACTCTTTAATGCTGGCATTAAAATGGTCATTGAATTCAAGAATAATTCCAGGATCATAGGGGTTACATCTTGCATTAAAAAAAAAAATACTCTAAACAAAGATGAAAATACAGACAAGCAGCCACAATTCCTTCTTTAAAATCACGGAAATAAGGAATATGAAATGATCATCACTGAACACATCTGGACAGCAGAGGCATGCTGCCCATTTATGTGAATATCTGTAACTCCTCATCACTTCAGCCACTGGCTACGACAGGCTTTGGTTCAGGCTTCAATCAGGAATCCCTGAGTGTCACTGCATTCAGTAATCTCTCTTTTGGGCAGTTTTAAGACGAGCAAGAACATATTTTTAAAGATGTTTTATAAATATTCTCTGCAGAACTATAAAGCTACTCAGTTGCAAATACTTTTATATTTGAAAAGAGAAAGGACACAATCCTGTATCAGATTCTTATTCCTCCCTGTTACATCTTACTCAAAAGCCTGAAACCCCTGAGCAAACAATTTTTGTACACAGGTACATTCCTAATGTTTACCATCAAAGTCACATACTCATAACGATCACCCTACTATTTATTTTATTAAAATCCTTATATTTAATTAAGACATAAGGGAAAAATAATTAACATATTACTAATAAGGAAAGAAGCCATCTGGAATCAATAACATAAAGCTCTTCACTAGTTGAAAGAGTTTCATCCTGTGGAAAAACAATACTTTGTTTCAGTCTGCTCTTTAAAACAGTCCGACACCATCTGTCCCCTCAGAGCCCCGTTACACTCTGGTTACAGTTCAAACAAGTATTTCATCTAACACAAATCCACTCACTCGTCCAGAAAGATCAGGATGGCATTAATTCCACAGGAGCTCGGAGAAGAAGGGAGGACAGAGAGCCCAGAGATGCCACGGGAGTCAAGGAAGGAGGAGGGTTTGGTTACAGCCACTGATTTCCCTCCCCACCCTCCTCCGGAGGAGTCAAATCCGCAGCCTGGGATCAGCTCTGCTTCCGCTGCCTCCCAGTTTTCACCTCCCATCTCCCATTACAGGCAACTCCCAAGCGTTATCCAGGAGCTTCCCTGCTCCAGGCACACACACAAGGAGCAGCTCCTCCAGGGTGGAGGAGTGGCTCAACGGCTGCTCAACAGGGACAGACACCCCCCGGCTGAGGTGACCGAACACAGTTCATCCACCAGCGCCTCCAGGAACTGTCCCGGGAGGGCTCTTTCTGCCACTACCTTCCCTCGGGCAATTCTGCAACACACAAACACAGGCGGCCCAGGCTACGGGCTCGGGTTAGAAGGTCCCTAAATAGGTAAAAACGCAGCTTGTTTGAAAACAAACAAACAAAACAAACAAACAAACAAAAAAACAAACAAACAAAAAAAAAAACAAAGAAAAAAGAAGCCCCAAACCCGAGTTAAACTAATTGTCTCAACAGTTTTAGAGATGTAGGGCATAATTCTGAGAACACCGACCTTGTCCTGTACAAAATCACAGAATATCAGCACTTCATTCACATTTTGTGAAACAGGACACAAATACTGTCATTGCCACCCAATTTACAATTTTGGGGGCATTTTCCCCCTAAGTCAGACACAGCAAGGACAGGACCCAGGACCAGAGGGGAATTCTTTGCCGGGATTTTTCCCAGTGCAGGAATCCCCAAAGTCCAGCTGGCAACACTAAGCAGGACCCCTGAGAGCAGGGAGCCCCAGGTATCCCTCAGGAGCACCATCACACTGAGCAGCTCCACCTCGGCACAACTGGCAGGGGAGATCATTTTAAAGCTGCTTAAAGAGCATTTCAGAAGTATAAGCTTTTGTTTATAGTAGGACTACTGAAAGAAAGTGTGCAATGCTTCTTTTCTAAGCCAGGAAACAGCAAGGTTTTAAACTAAACTGGGGATTTTAAACAGATTATGCAGCGTCACAATGAATGGGCATTCCCTGATGGAAGTGAGATCATTTGCTCTAGTTAAATTTTCCATTTTCCAGGTTTGGTTCCTTACTCTGAGTTTACCTGAACAACCTCAGGAACAGGAAATGACTCCAAGATAGTAACTTGCCAGCTGAAATAAGCCCAAATTGCCTCATTTCACAAGCATGAAATCGTTCTCGTTGCTTCAGATTTAAGGAATTCCATATTTTATTGACAAATTCAGCTGAATATTAACAGACTAAAGCACTAGTATTTAGTAACTCATCCAAAAAAATTAAATTGCCTCCTGTAACTTCAGATACTGGGCAAAGAAGTTATTACTGGCAAACTAAAAAACCCTGAAAACAAAAAACAAAATGTGAAGACAGATATCTGGCACTTAAGTTCCTTTCAGCAATGAAGAAACAACACTGTCTCTCTCAAGAAAAATATTTACATGAAAACAAAAATTGAAACTTACCCAAAATAAAACAAGCACTTGGACTAACGTGTGTTTGTACAACATCAACCCAAGCAGGCAACAAACTGGCTATTTTATTTTTATATTCCAGTTCCACTTTGCAGCTAGGTATGACCCACTAAACAAAAAGAGAGGATTATCTTTCCCCCTGCAACATCCAGGTTGTTTTATAACAGGCCTCGTACCTTGCTAGGAGGCCTCAGTTAAAAACACGTTTACAAACACGCAGCAGGGGCAAACAGGCTGTTTGTTTTGCTTTAACAACACCCACGAAAGGAAGTTCTCCGCTGAAGGCTGCCGCACAGACCGCAAGCACCAACGCGCTGCAGCCCGCGCTGCTGTTCTGCATTTCTTCCCCCAAACTCCGGGCAGACAATGTCCCGGCGGGCGGCAGCGCCCGGG
>VXBA01001379.1:1167900-1178859 GCA_013399895.1 Serilophus lunatus
CCCGCCCCGCGGGAGGGGGGTGGCGGGTGACGTCACCCTCCGCAGCGCCCGCCCCGCCCAGCGCGCAGGCGCGGGGCTGCCTCAGGCGGGCCGTGTCCCGCCGCCCCCGGGGGCGGGGGGAGCGGGGAGCTGCGGGGCGGTAAAATCGTGGAATTATAAGGTTGGAAGAGACTTTAAACGTCGTCCAGCCCTGCACTACCGGCGTAACTCCTGAACCGCTCAACCGCAATCACCCAGCGCCACATCCAGACGGCTCTTGGACGCCCCCAGGGGTGGTGACTGCGCCGCTTCCCCGGGCAGCCTGGCGCCGCCGTGGCTCCCTCAGCGCGGAGGGGACGCACAGAGTCCCTGAGTCGCAGAATCAGCTGGGTTGGAAAAGATCTCTGAGATCAAGTCCAAACTTTAAGGAAACACCACCTTGTCAACAAGACCACGGCACCAAGTGCCACGTCCTGTCCTTCCTAAACACACCTCCACCACCTCCCTGGGCAGCCCACTCCAATGTCTGATTACCCTGATTCTTTCTAATGTCCAGCCTAAACCTGCCCTGACGCAGTTTGTGGCTGTGCCCTCTTGTCCTGCTGCTGGTTGCCTGGGAGAAGAGACCGACCCCCCCGGACACAGCCTCCTTTCGGGCGGGTGCCGGGAGCGATGAGGCCTCCCCGACCCTTCCCCTCTCCAGGCCCAACAGCCCCGGCTCCCCCGGGCTGCAGTTACCGGGCAGGGGCTGCAGGAAGGGGTGAGACCTCTCCCAGGCACCGATTCACTCTGACGGGGTAGGAAATATTATGAATTTTAGCAGGAACCACCTGTAGTCAAGCATCCCCCACGCTCAAGGCTTCTCAGTTCTGAGATTTCAATGATGTGTTTTCACTTAGCATAGGTGAGCAAGGCGAACACATCTTCAACATGACGGAAGAATTGCCTAATAATCTAGTTTCATCTCTAAGTTCTTTTCACACAGTAATACAAAAAATATTTCTCTGCCTAGTTTATCTTATGAGGTAAGCTAAGTCTTCTAAATTGAGTTCATGTTGTAACAAGTTTGTTTTTCCGCTGAGATTAAAAATGCTGCAGGACTGTGCTGTGTTACGCAGGCCGGCAACAATTACACATCCCTGCCTATCAGCACATGTGGAAATAGTTGTCTGGAAAAGCAAAGCTCTGGGCTCACTCTGTAGAAGGTGCAGTGCTGCTCCACCACATCTAGCATACGAGGTGTATAGAAGCATCTATCTACAGTTCTGTTTGTCTGTGTTTTCAATAAAATGTTTTAAACATAATTATTAGCCCTTATATGTCAGAAAGCCTATTTTTCTTGATAGCTATTTTAGAAATTATTAATTTGTGCTACAAGCAACAAGATATATTAATGCTTCTAACTCTTATTTCTGGGATTATTTACAAGTTTATTGCTAGGAATGTTCTTACACTGCTGCTGGATTTGTATCTTTACAGATTTCCTGTGATAGAAGGTTATTATTTTTATAAAAGGAGTATGAATTTTTTTCTACTTTTCCAATCAACTTGCTTTTGTACATTAGGAAAAAGAAATGTTAGCTGCATAATGAACAACTGCATAACAAAACAAATACATGTTTCAGCTGCTGAGACATTACCCTAATCTAGTGAAGAAACTTCTGCTTCTCATTATCCATAAGTAAAGGGGATGTATCATGAGCTACATTTGCTGACATGTAGTACCCAGTGTAGGAACATCTCAGTTGAGGAAGAAACCTCATAATGACATGTTTCTCAAGAAAATAGATGCTTGGGCTTGCTTACCTTTTCAATGTTTGACATAACAGACACTCCACAAAGACAACACAAACACATGCATAGGAAATTACTCATTTTAACTCTGTAGAAACACAGAATGTCGTCAGCATGCGAACTCTGTGGTAGGAACTTCCCACTTTGAAGCTCTTTGTTCTTTGCAAGCTCATGGGAGAACTGGCTGATGGTGTCCCATCCTGGCTCTGGGAGCCCTTGCTAAATGAGCTCTGCTGAACGGAACATGCATCCTCTCAAATCCCTTTCAGGGACTCTGATACGAATTTCTCTTCTCTGATCTGCTGTTCAAAATAGCAACCGTTTCTTGACATGACCTACTTAAAGTCTGACACAACGAAGCAGTGTGTTCAAAGAGGGCAGTGTGTTATCTCTACTGGCGCCAAGATGTGTCAAAACAGCAGTCTTGAGGACCTGTGTTTAAAAATGCAGACTCATGAGACCAGGGCAGAGACCAAACATCCTGGTAAATGTCCCATTTTGTCGCAATTGCAGAATGCTCTTTCTTTGCCAATTTGGAATAGATTTGTTCTCTTCTATGTTGTTATGTAATGTCTGTAACATACATTTTTTTGACACTTAGGATAAAAGACTGTTAAAAGTAATATATTGTAATGAGAAAAAATGATAGATCAGTTATCATAAAAAGTGAATCCTTCTGTCTGATGTTTAAGCCTAGTATGCCCACGCAAATCAACTACGTTTTCTGTATCTGACAATAAAGTTTAGTAAAGTTTCTCAGTAAAGACCAAAGTATTTTATTGAAGTAATATCTGTAAGAAATTTGTTAGTTCACTAACTGTGTTTCTTTCCCTTTATGATTTGTGCAATAAACCTCTACAAATTCTTTATGATTTACGCCTCCTTTAGATCTCCAGTCATTCCCAGCAATAAAAGCATGTTAAGGAAAGGGAATTGGCAAACCTAAGCCTTACAGGGAAGCTACATCTGGATAATGATGTAATTAACCATCAAAATTGCTTCAGCAGAGCAAAAATGATCTTGATTTGGTCTTAAAAGAACATTACGTATTTGAATAAATCTTTAAACCAGGTGTTTGTGGAGAAGCGAATTAAAGCTGCTTCCTCCTGCCCTTTAGAGAATTAAATTCTGAAATTCATCAGTTGACAGCACTTGTTGACATTTAGTATGCCTAATGCAAACACAAGAGCTCTTCTCATTTTAATTTGCAGTGTGCTTCTGAGAATTTAAGGTGCATTCCAGGTCAATTTTATTCCAAATTTGCAAGTCAATTTGTAGGACAAAAGAGTGATTTATCTGCCAGTGTACCTCAAACGAAGTCCTTTACTGCTTGTAACACACTCTGTAAAGAAAGACTGTTAAGATGGCTTATGAAGTCTAGCAACACTGCCTGACACTATGAAAGTGTAATTAAAATTAAAAAAAAATTACGGCTCGAACAGCTTATACAAATATATTTTAAATAATATAAATCTATTTTAAGTCTTTTTACCAAGAGGTTATGTCTGGGCAACTCAGCCTGAGGAACTCAATAAATGATGGAAGGTTGGTGGATGGAGCTCAATGCCCTAAGATACTTTTGGAGTCCAGATAGATTATTTGAAGTTCTCATCCAGTCACAAAATTCGAAAGCTTCTTTTTGTTGCAGTAGACAATACGATGTGGAATGTATCTCCTCTCCTGTTCAAATTTAGGATTTTATGTGAACTGGAAGGATGACATATATGTTGAGGATGTTTCTATTGACACATACTAACTTCTTCTTGGCAAAAATGTAAGTAAATCTAAAGATCAGTTTTATTTTATTTTTTAACTGGAAATGCCTAAAACTTGAAACTACTCTAGTTTGTTCCTAATCACCAAGATCATAGCTAATTATTTCTGACAGTGATAGACTAATTAAAAGCAAAAGCGAGCTCTGGGAATAATGTCACATTTTAGATGTTTATTTCAGCTATTTTGTGCAAATTCATGCAAAAAACATTTGTCTGCTCACTACCTAAAGCATTCATTTCAATTCTCTTTTAAGAAGGAACACACTTTTGGGCCTCGTTTATATTTTTAATCGTTAAAATCATCCAGCATACGCTGTCTGAAACATCCCATCATAAATCTCTATTCTCAGTTGCTTTCCATTGTTTATAACTCTAACTTAACTTGCCTCTGGATTGTATCTTAGCTGTTATGTCTGGGCAGCAGGGTTTTAGCAGGCTTTCCTTTTGCAGTCTACCTGTTTGATCTGGGAGCCAGAGCTGAAGGCAGGGAGCATGACTGTCTTGAATTGAAGAAGATGCTTTATTCACCAAAGGAAACAAGACAAGTAGTCGGGAAAGAAGAGGCAAAGAGGAAGAGACAAGTTTGGGACCATAGAAGACAAAGGCAGAATAGCCCATGATTCCTGCAAGAGTTTTTTCAGGATGGGGTCTAAGGTGCCTCACTTCCTACTGTCAGAAAACAGATGTGGAATGAGAAGGTGAAATTTGCACACACAGGGGGACACTACCCTAGAGCTGCCATACGCTTTGTAAGGGCAGGGGCAAAGTGGGATCATGAGAGTGTCTGTGTGGTGACTGGGGCTCTTCAGGAAAGAGCTGGCTCAGGAACTGTAAAACAAAATTCATGCCAATATGGTGTAATATAGAGAAATTTGCAGGCTTTTTAAGAGACAGAAAAATTATGGACTGGACAACTGCAAAAGTTAGCATCCAAATATTTCAAAAGGACACAAAATTGTTATTGGCTGATCCATTCATAAAGATCTGGTAATGACGGGAGTGGTGGTCTCACCTCATTTCAAACCACTGCTGGCTATGAACCTCATTACTTTGGTCCTCAGGTTGCATACAGAAATGGCAAGAGAGCCCAGTGAGATGATCATTCTGTTACACACTTAGCTCATGAGGAAACTACCAATTCATAGGAACCAGAGACCACAACCTTACCTGAAGCGTGAAACAGAAGTCAGCCTTAAATGTGTAACACTAGTGCATTCAGAAGGCAACACTTTGTCTTCATTTGGGATTTGCCCTTTTTTTTTGCCCTTTGTTTTCAATTTTGTTTTCCTTTCCTCTTCACTGCAGAGTTGCTCTTGTGAAGGAGCATATCCTGGCAACTTTGCCTAGAAGTAGCAAAATTTTGGATAGAGATTTACATTTGAAAATACTACCTTGCTTATTTCTTCAAAACACAGCTTTGCTTTTTTCTTCACTTGTAAATGGCAAACAAATTTGTGGGCCACAAGTTATAGTGTGAACTTTACAATCAACGATAGATCCAAAGATTGTGCATCCTTCAAAGTGCCAATCACAGCTCCTCATTGGTATGATGTATAAATCACCTTGCTTTATTAATCTAAATGCTTTCATGTGCCAAAAAAATCCCCCTACTCTAATATAATCCAGGTTAGGTCATAGCTATTTTCTCTTCCTTCATACCCCAGACTTGGAGAAAGGAGAGTTTAAAAGGTAGTTTGAATGATAAGGAAATGTCAAGCTATGTATTTTATGATCGTACATCTATATGATATGTATTATCTATCAAAGTAAATTAGTCATATATTTTGTGTACTTTAAAGCACATCACAGTGTCTCCAGTGATTTCATGTAGCTGGCCATAAGGGCATCAGAAATGGTGAGCAATGGTGTCTCATTTTGAGCATGAATGAACAAATCCCCTAAGTCCCCCAGGTTTTTTTTTAAAGCTTCTATCTTAAGATTGGACAAGCAATTCAGCAAGATATTGTTTTCAGTGATTCAAAAAAAGCTTTTGATGGAGCTCAAGGAGTTTTGTCTGATGCTTCTGACTTCAGTGTTATTAAGAGTATTTCATTGTGCACTTGCAAAAAAAAGCCTAAATTCATACGTTTTTCTGAGTTTGATTGTGCAGGTATCAAAGGAAAAAAAGCTCCTAAACAGCAGTAAAAACCCCATCTCTTCATATGTTTCTTTAAAATCTCAAGCTAAAAGTAGTAGCATTTAGAAAAGTCTAATCGATTTCTTAGGCAAGCACCTTAAAAGCCTTCCTGAACAGAGCTACCATCTTGTTTATTAATTCTTGCAGCTAACTAGCAAAGCTTGTCACACTTCTATCAGCCAGTGAAAATTAAAGTCAGAAACAGTTCAAGATAAAGGAGGCTTGCCTCCAACTGATATTGTTCTGAAAAAATACACTTGGCTAGATCTTTTTGTCCAGTTCATGCACCAAAAAATGTCAGGGGCTATGGCTGTTGAAGGAAACTGTGTTTTTCACAATCACTACACAAACACACATATAAACACATACACAAAGTGATTGTAAAATCCATATTTATTTTCTAGGTGTCATTCTGTTCAGAAAGATGACCACACACAACTTTTTACTTGGCAAATATCAAATATGCTTATACTCACATACATATCTGAAGTCTATTGGCAAAATTGTATTTTATGAATCTCTACTTTTAAAGCTCTGCAGAAATAATGCTGGAGGAATCCCACTCTTCTTCTAGTTCTTTTACCCACAGAAATTTGTCAGTTCTTACAGTTATTATTGGTGACAGTACATGAGATGTGCAGAACAGAGCTGACTTTCAGAGTTCACTCTGAAACTACTAGGCTGAAAGTGTTTTTTTTTTTCTTTTTTTGTATGCTGATGAAATTTCTATGNTGTGTGTGTGTGTGTGAAAAGATGGGACAACTGTGCTTCAAAATCAAGCTTTCATGGGAAGTTCCTGTTGACTCACACAGATTCACCATCTTGATTTATAATCTTCCCATGAATGGATATGTGCTGCCTTAGGTGAAGGGAGTGGTGAGGTGTGGAGGGGGTGTGTGAATGCACAAATATTTGTCATAGTGCAATTCACACCATTTTCTCCATCTCCTCAGTCACATTTTCATCAAGCTTATTTACCACAGGATACAATAGAGAGGTTTCACCAGACTTTCAAGCTGTTTAGTAGAAGTCTTTCTATTTTTTTTTTTTTTTTTAAATTTCTAATCTGGATGATTGTCAGCTCTTACGACATGGAGTTAGTATGTGGGAAAGCATCAGTTCTTGGAGGTTATTCAGAAGCTTTGGTGCTGAAGTGCTGATTTAAAACACTAAGGAGTGGCTGAGTAAGAAAAGAAAATCAGGAAAGGGATGAGACAGGTACTAATCATGTTTTGGCAACATCTAAAGAGCTTGTGTCATCCTAAATAAACTTCCATCTCATCCATATTTCATTCAAGAAGGTGGTCACTTTTCAGCTTTTATATAGCTCTACCCTGGCTATCCAGCCCTGTAATGGTTTCCCCTGATATATTTGTTGCTTTCCCAAAGTCCACCAGGCATCTCAAGCAGTTCAAAAAAGTATAGCTACTAATAAAACCTTTCTTGCCCCATTATACTTAATTCCTTAAGTACCTTCACAGCTTCAAAGATCATTGTTTTTGCATTCCATGATTTGTATGATGCTGCCTCTCTTTGTTTATCTCTTCTTGCCTCTGCTCATGATTCCCTATCCTCTTTTCTTTGGTAGTGATGATGGGATACTGTTTTTCTCTTTGTCCCAGAGTTGCCACAATGTTTTCTATTGCATCACTCCGGCCACCAAATTGCCTGGAAAAACTACCTCTGTCCTATCTACCAAAATGGTGGATAATGTGGGCAAAAACAAAAGTGAGAACAATTTCTGAAACCTCTTTTATTTCTGATACTGAGAGGTCACGGATTCATCCCTAAAGCTATTAAGCCTTTTGACTGTGGTACTCTAAGTCCTTCTTCCCTGGACATCAATGACCTTGTTGTTTTCCTAAGCGTTTGTAGAAAATGATAGGGCATTGCCTGAAATACAGGGAAAAAATGCAATAGTGGAACTGAAATTGCCTTTGTGATTCCCATGCCTCTTGAATAATTGTATTCTGATTTGTTCATATGCATCTCTTTTAGAAACAATAGTATCATCATTATTGGCATCCTTCCTTGCTTACAGCTGTGATGACATAGTTTGTACTTAAAGAAACTTAAAAAATAAGGAAATTAATTCCTCAGTTAGTATAGATTCCATTTTTGGAACCCTCAAAAAGAATTACACTTGTCACCAGCTAGAAGGGAAGGATTCATAATAAACTTTTCAGTATGGTTTTTGTCCTTTTAAATGGGAAACAGTGCCCCTTGCTGTAGCTGGAACTTACATAACATAATATGAGTACAATTAGAATTTCCTGTGTGTCCTTTGTACTGGCCAAGCATTTAACAGGCAGCACACAGGGTGATAGATCACTCTGAATCTGATTCAATAATGTGGGATTAAAGGTTTACCTTGAAGAGTATGTCAGGGTTAGGATATAAGAAGAGGGTTGGGAGCTGAGAGTGAGAAGCTGAAGCACATGGTCCATTGGTTGTTGCAATTTGGCAGAGAAGGCTGTAAAAGGTTATTAAAGACACTGTGGATTTGAAGCCTTCTGTGTCTTTTAGTTCCTCTTACCTCAAACACCACACCATTTCCCAGTCAAAGCTCTGTAGAACAGTTGGAGTGCATGGACCTTGTAATCAGTGATATACTTTTAGAATAACTCATGAAATAATTTTATAAATAGACTTGAAAGTGCTTCAGAATATTTTCTAAAGTGAAAACATATCTGAAATTTAGTTAGTGTCAAATTTCTAGTATGAGACACAACAGTCCTCGTATTCTGCAGGTCCAGTTTGTACTGTTCTTAACACAAGTCAGAGCTAGCAACCTTGTTTCACTTGTCTTTATGGTTATCAGGGTCTATTTTCGAGTGTTTTCCCTGGAATAGACACTTCTATGTTAATGTTATAAAATTCTGTCTTTGTTTATCTGTAAATTCTAAAACTCATCAACAAAATCTTCTTATTTACTTTTAAGTCAACAATATTAGTGTTTTCCATTTTTAACTGTTTAATTCCTCCTATTTTCAGAGATATCATCAACAACATTAACAATATGGTGAAGTAATTTAATGCAGAAAATTTCCACTTCTACTGTTATGTGTATTTGTCATTATTCAGAAGTAAATAATTTGTATTTATTTAATTTGTAGATATACAACCAGTATTTTATGTGTGATACTCAAATCATATATACGTTTCTTGTTAATAAAGCTGATGTTCAAGTATCCAGAGCAGACATAATTCCTCAAATTAATTTTAAAATGGGAGAGGAAGGAATACTTCTTTTAATCACTGTATCTGGAAATCTACCCTCTTTAACATTATCAGCATCTCATGGGTCACAGCAGCATAGGTGGATACTAGACCTAGTATGCCTTGAAAAAAATTATGCATATATGCATTTTGCATTCAATCTGTGACTTGCAAATGTAATTGTAGCAGTATTTTAGGCATGAATTGAATACCTGGAGCTGCTGTCCTCTCTGTGTAATTAGAGATTACATTGATTACATATCGATCTTTTGCTGGAAAGTACAGCCTGGTCTACAGAAAGCAGCCCTGGTCATTATTATTATAGATGTGTAATATTTAGCAGAATAATGTAAGGGTTAACACACAAGTTCATGCTGTTTTAATAGAAAAAATGCATTACATTCCTGTTGTATTCCCCACGGCTAGATTTCCCTGGGAAAGGGTAGACAACAATGGTACATTGTTATAAGAAACTCAAAGTGTTTTAAGATGGATGTTGATAAGTTTATGGATGGGGATCCCAAAATAAGATAAGAATGACTCTGAAGTTAGAAATAAACCTTGAGAGAGCTGTTCTTCTGTATCCAATTTATTGGTAGGGCTGGTACCTGAGTGCATGTTAGAGAGGAGATTCTGTGTGTTTGCAATGCATTAGCCTCCCATTACAGGACTTTTGTTGCTTAGCTCAGGGAGCTGGGGCAGAGGCTCAGTGCTCAGTGAGAGGCACTACTGTTGCTTTGGTGTTAGAAGCTCTTGGAACAGTCCATTTATCCAATTCTTACTGCTATAAGGATGTTGGGAAGTGACCACTCCTGCTTTCTTCTCATGGTACCCCAGAGGTACAGCTTTAGTCCTTTTCCTTGGTGTCTCAGTTCTGCAGGCAATCAGGAATGCTGTGCACACTGAGGCACAGGAATGTTCATGGAGGAGCTGTATGGCTCTTTTAACACTAAATATCTGTTGCAGTGGTTCTTGGATTGCCTGGGACATTGTTCCATCACCCAAGCAGTCTTTTTCAGTCCTCTGTTACTATGTTCTAGATTGTGCTAAGACCTGAACTCAGAGAGTGAGAAGCAGTGCTTGTAAGCTTGTAAAGCTTCTGTTTGTGCCTCTGACGTGCTTAAGGCTCTTCTTCCTTGGCAAAATTATAGATTTCTCAAGAAATCCCTACTGAGCATTTTGGGGATACTGAATATGTCACAAGAGCTGTTTTTTGCTCCATGTACTAAGTACGTTTTTCATTTTTCTTCTTTGCATGTAGATGTGGGAAGTGGCACAGCTTTTTCCCTGGGAGAAAGGCATTCTCTTTCTTGTACATCCCAGCTCAACAGCCTGACTTGGCCTCTAAAAAGGACAAGCATGCTGGTCACATCATGTTAGAATTAAGTAAAAAGTCCAATCTGGTATAAATCTTTATTAAGATCAATAAAGGTTTTATGAAATACCCAAGATTGTAGAGGAAAGCCTTTCAGAAAATCTCGTATGTATTAATGAAAATACAGCAGAGTACTCACACCAGTGTGTTCTGATCTTTTTTGATTTAAACAGCATTTCTTCTCTGAGCAAAAAATGTTATGAACATGACATAATTTTACTTAGCAAATCCACTTCTTTGTCTTTAAGAGTATTATCTGCACACACAAGTGACAAAAGCAATTCTGCTTTGCTTGTTATTTCAGCTAGACAGGGTAATTATGTGTTAGGTAATAAGCTGAATCCTGTCCCTTTTTATACATGGTCAACAGAATTTACTGCACTATTAGCAAGGATATTTATGTAACTTGATGAGAACACTGAAAAAGGACCAAAGGTTTGGTTTGCTTCAGACAGGCTTCCCACGAGATTACCAATATTCGTTGCTTTGATCTCTCCTCAAGGTTCAACATTAAAAGAGGCAAAATCATATACATAAAACTTTCAAGTTCCTGTCAACTGGTTAATTGATTATTATTTTTTTGAGATTACTTTTCTCCCACAAAGAAAATAAGCAGCCAAAATAGTAATCTTTTATCTGTGGTAGCACTGTTCTTCTCCTAATACCTTTTTTTTTTTTTT
>VXBA01001379.1:1178864-1203864 GCA_013399895.1 Serilophus lunatus
TTTTTGAGAAATATCATTAGAAAACAGACTATCTAAGAAAACATCGTATACCACAGTATATAGGAACCTTGGTATCTTCATGTTCTGTTGTCTGGCTGATGTCCAGGAGAATCTCTTCAGCATTGTGAATGAGGAAAGCTCAAGTTCAGTCTGCCATAGAGGAGTTCTCTTTTTTTAACCTTGCCTGGGTCAGGAGACTTCCTAGAGTGTTAAACAACCATAACCCATTATAAGCATCTAGAAACCAGCATCTAGTCTGGTCTTTCTAGTCTCCTCTTACAGTCTATGAACAAATTTAAGTATCCCAGAAGGTGATCTATGTCACTGTAAGATAGGTCAGATAAATGGTCTGCTGGAGAGGTACATGTACCTTCTGTTGTGTGTATAAGAGCCCAAGTCAAATAATTTGAGTTTGGACAGCCAAGTCCTAGATGCCTAAAGCCTAGTTAGGATGAATACTGAGCTGGACTCTTAAGTAGGGCAGTTTTAATCAGATGCTTAAATTTACTCACAGAACTCTTAAACGTAAATTTGGATCCACCTTAAGGAGATTTCCAGAAAACTGTAGTAAGACATGCAGTAATATGCAATATATTGATAACATTAATGCATCAGATTCAGAACATCATTTCTAATTATGTCAAAGTCTCAGATGTGTTGCACATATTTAGTACACTTTTTAGAGCAGTTTTTCCAAAGCAGAGGCTGCATTTGGCACTCGTTTGAAAGCGTTCAAATGACATAGAATCAGGTTGGTTCTCTATATCTTGCAAAGATCAAATAGAATCCATTAAAACATTATTGATTCAAACTGTGCTGAAGTACTGTCTGTGAAAGCCCTCTGAAAGGGCTGATTAGACTCTGGCATGAGTTATGAGCACGTAGAAACTACCGAATGGTGTTGGTGTGCCCAGTGAAATGCACAGGGGTTTAGCAGGGGGTAAGACTCCAGATGATCTCCATAGCCTCAGCTATTCCATGAGTCTGTGATAACTGCACCTCTGGTGCTCATGTACTTACATCCCCTCCTCCCTGTGCCATCACTTCTCAATTGCTTTGCACATCCTATTACTGCATTTTCTATATTAAAAACAAAACCAACTGACACTGGATTTTTAAATGTTTTAAAGAGACCTTTTACTTTTACGCCAAAGAGAAAAATTTGGCAAGTGCCTGTGGTATGTTTGAAAGAAAAATAAGGAACAGAGAGCTTCACAATGGAATGCCTTACAGATTGACTGACCAGCCTGCAGTAATGGACTACACTGTGCTTTCCCCACCAGGTGGAACAGAAACATCCATGTCAATGAACGGATGTCAAATTGAGTGGAAACAAACCCTAAGGACAGAACTGTGAAGTGAAGTTATCTGCCCACACAGCACTACAAAAATGGATCTGCTGGTGTATTACAAGCATTAAACTGACATTTTGTAGTGATTTAAATCCAACATTTGAGATTCACAGCACAGCATGCAGTTTTCCCTTTAATTTGTATATTGGTTTATGTGGTTATCAAAGTGATCATCTTTTTTTGGAAGTGATAATAAAGACAATTGTATGAAAAATAAGCTACCATATGTTATGTTAGAGGATAGTTTTGCTATTTCTTTTTGCCTCTAAATACAGAGTTCATTTTAGTAAGTTCCAGCATATGAAATGATCTTTATTTTAGTTTAAAGTGTTTCAATAATTTAGAATCAATCATAAAACTCTCAGCTTGTGCAATTGAAATTAAATTTAAATAGAAGAGCAGTGTCAATATTTTGAACATTTCTGACATCTTTTCAAGTTTTTTCTCAGTAAAAGAATGTTTTCACTGTTGAGTTATAAGTGAAAATAATGAATTTCATGTCTTTCAAGATGTTGGATTTGAAGATAGGAAATTGTTTAGTATTTTAATTCCGGATTCCTGAAGCAAGTGCTCACAGTCTGATTCATCTATATGCAACCATCTTGGTGATTTTTTTGGCCAGTTTTAACCCTGAGCCAATGCTTATGATTTCCTAAAGAATCAAAGGAAGTTGCTGAATAAGACAATGGAAGTTTCATTTGCTGAAATCAAAAAATAAAATAATTATTTTGATTGAGTGGATTTCAATTAAATTTTGGGGTTTTTCTGCTTTGCCATATGGTGGTTTTAGATGAGTCAAATTGATGATTGAAGAATAAGTATCATCTCTTAACATTGCATGCATGTGATGACACACTGCCAAAATTCAAACTCTTTGACTACATTACACTTGCTTATATTTTCAAATACCATTAATGGAGCTTCATGTCACAGAGATAATCTATCAGATGACAGATGATTTGCCTTAAAAGTGTGCAAATGAATGCAATGGATGTGTCTCATAAATGTTTTGATATTTCTGAGGTTGCCACAATAAAATACCCTTTCTGACAGAATTCTTAATTATTTTGTCAGAAGGACAAATAAATACTTGACAAAACTTGAAACATTTGCCCTAGCAAGTTATGTAAGTTCAAATCACAAGCATTAAGTCTGTACAACTGACTGTCTTATATTTTTTGGAAATAGGCTGATTGCCAGGCCTCTGACAATCTCCCATGAGCAATCCTGCATAAACTATCATGAGTCAGTGAAAGAAATTTTTCATTCTGTTTGGAATGTACAAGCTGTTTTGTTTTCTTTTCTTAGGGCATATATTTTAGCTTCTCAGTGTGAAATCATCATTGTCATCTCTGATCTTGCAACTCAGTTTTCAGGTTGGGAATGTAATGGAAAGGATACGTAGACTCAACTAAACTCATAATGGTTCTGTTTGCTCTGCATCTACTCTGTTTTGTACCAAGAGATCCAGTAGCTTTATACAGCTAGTAGTTATATTGGAATTCATGTAAAAAACCCCAAAAAACAAAAAAAACCCAAAACATTTCAAAACATCAATTAGTAGAATGAGTCTCCCTGTAGATTACCTGAACTATTTTGCAGTTGCATATCATTCTTAACTTGTATGTTCATACAAAGTTTGTAAAGCAATGTAGAGTCCTTCAGTGTGGAGGCTTCATGAAAAAAGCATTCCCAGTGCCTGTACAAGGCAAGAACTGCTATTTACAGAGGCATTAATGAGCCTTTCCAGCACTTTTCTCCCTTGCATGCCATTTCTCTGCCTGGGTTACAAGTGCAAAGACAAAATCCCAGTGGCACAAGTGTCAAAGTATTGAGCACAGGGCCATACCTCTGATGTCTAGTTCAAGATGAAAATCAACTTATTTCAATCAATTTACTGAAGTTTCATACTTTTACTGATGAACTCTTTCTTAATTTTTACATTTCTCAGTGGTTTTCTGCTCAGTGAGGTAACTTCCAAACCCATAAGCCTTTCAGAAGGAGTTGCATATAGTTCTGCTTTATTTGACCTGCAAACACAAGCCATTACATATAGAGTTGGTTGTAGTTTTTTACATTGTTTTACTTTGTCTTTTCTGCCTTTTACTTTGGAGAACAAAACATCTGCATTACTTAAACAAGCAATGAATCAAATGCAGATCACACACTGTCTGTAAGTGTTTAGCAGACATAGCAGGTGAGCTTTATGTAAAATGTAATCCTATATTCTGATTTTTGTTGTAGGGAAAGGTGTGGAACAAGAACAAGCTTTTGTTTTCATAAGACCAAGGTAAGGTCCACTGTTCAGTAATTGGAACAAAAACTGGCTGTTGTTTGAGGAGTTTGCTTTCATTCTTAAAAAGTACAAAAAAACCCGTTCCAATAGGAGACATCATTTATGCTTCTAACAAACAGTTCAAGTCAATTCTCCCATCACTAGCAGTGTATTGCTGCCAGGTACTTGTGTGGTGTTCTGCAAGGAGCAATAGGCCAGTTCCCAGCACAGATGTGCCCTTAGCACACAAACTACCATTTTTGTCACACATGGCAGCAATCTGGGCAGCAGCAAGTGAAGCCTGAACGGAAGAGTGACATAAATTTCTCATCCTGCTGGTGGTCTTCTCAAGTTGGGTCTGAGATACATTAGAAGTGGGAGAAAACTGGTGCTGCTTCTCCCTTCAGTCAGGCAGTTGGAGCTATAAATGCAATGAACACTGAAGGCCTACAGAGATTATTATTACATTCCCTTAATTCTTAGCTGGGCATAGTGGGACTGAAAAGAATGTCATTTAGCCATGTGCCTCAGAGCACAGCACAGCTCCACTCTGAGGAACAGAGTTTTCCAATTGTCCTCTGGCAACAATGTTCTCCTGACCACAACCCATGGTACAGTGTATTACCATCTTGGATGGAGTTTTTTACCTGAGAAGCAGAATGGAACAGAAATTCTCATCGTATTTTGACTTTTTTTGGGTTTAGGATTTTTTCCCTGTCTCATCTTCATGCAAATTAAATCCAGAGAATTCACCTGCACAGAAAAAAAAAAAGGTGCTGTCTTGCTCTCTGAAAAGAGCTCAGCATTGCTATTCTGAACTAAACCAAAGCAATTTGAGGAACTAGTCAAAACTAGAACTAATTTTTAATTGAAAGAAGGAAACAATTCCCGCTTCCTTGGTGACAGGATTGCTCCTCCCTCACAATGCTGAAATGCATTTCAGTGAAAATGCATCTTCAGGCAGATTAGGGAAGCCGTAAAGATATTTGGCTTTGCTGACAGCACAGTCACAAGAAAAAAATAAAAATATCCTAAGCAGCCTGTCTGTGTGGTAATTATAAACACACACAGAGTAGGCTTCTCATTCTATCAGTCCTCCTCTTGCCAACTGACCCATCTGGTCACCAAGAAGGTCCTCTCATGTGATTTCTGTTTGAAGTGCTGAGGTGTTTTCTAACTACTAACAATGATCTCTCTGTACTCTGAGCAGACCAGGGTATACTCACAGTCAGTCAGCTGATAGAGGAATTATTTTGAAGTTCTTTTCTGGGTTGAAAGTTGGATGAAAAGTTATCATTAGAATTTTATAAATAAATTATTTCCCCTGTTCAATATAAAAAAGGAAAGAAGAGAAAATTTAATCATAAGGAAGTGACATTTGAAGTAAAATAGATATATTTCCTGAAGCATGGCTTAATTGAAGAAAATGAAGATAATTCTTCCAGCAGTATCATGTGCTTTTCCTCTTTCCAGAAACAGAAATTTCATTTGCTTTCTCTAGTGAACCTAATCTAATATTTCTTTAGTAAGACACAAGGACTAGGAATTCAAATGGACCAAAGAGGCCAAAGGGTGTTTTGGTACTCCTCACCTCTCTAAGAGGTGAGGAAATGAGTGACACTGGCAAAAAGAAAATGGCATAAAGACTCTCAGTGCGAGTATCTTTTCAGACAGTCCAAAAGATCTTTAGTATCGAAATCTGGGTAGTGGAATAATCAATCCTGCATCCTCCATCTCCAGGAAGGGAGTGCAATCAGCAGGGTGAGGGTAGGGATACATGCCAAGCACTCCAGCTGGACCTGAATCTATCCTAAGACTGCTTAGCAAACAGCCAAAGTTAGCTGGGAACAAATGCTGCTCTTGCCCACAACATGTCTCTTATCCCCACCCGCTGAAAGGAATCCTGCCCTTGGCACCAGATTGCCAGGAGCATGGGATCACTCCTTTCTGCTTTTTCCTCAGGCTGTTGTAGTGCCAGCCAGAGCGGAAGTCAGTCTATGGAATTCAGATTTTGGAAATTAAACAGCAGTAATTCAGGATTTTGCATCTACTCTCCAGCATACAGGTCTTTCTAAAGCGTGTTTTTTAATGTTAAATTTTGCCTTAGTGTCTGAACAGAAGATTTCATCTGTTCAAGATATCTGGAAGTCTCTTTGACCTCAATGCTTTGAGGAACTAAGCTAGTAAGCATTTGAGCCATTATTTTGCCATCACAGGAACACGTATATATTCTAGAGACATGTGCTTTGCTAAAATGGTCTTGGAGCAGTTTCTGCATGCCTCTGTTCCCCCTTGGATCATTATTGCCATTCCTTCTGTGCTGTCATTACAGAGCTGCTGATTCACAGCCTACATCTGGTTCTGTAGCGTTCTTGCCAACTCAAAGCCTGATGGATTATTTGGACACTTAACTTGTTCAAGTCATTCTCCTTCTGTCACTGGCTCGTTTATTTCAACATTCTGTGTGTTATAAATACATTTCTGCAGGGACTTTCCTCACTATATTTGATTAGCCTATTTGATTTATCAGAAATGAAATGCTTTCTTTCCTCCATTCTTCCTTTGGCTCAGTTTTGCCATTGAGGATAAGAAGAGAGTTGCTGATTCTGATACAGAGCCCTGCTGACTTCAGAAAGGCATGGGGTAGGTAAGGACATCTGCTTAGGAAGAGTGATTAGGCCAGGGACTAGGATCCAGCTCTGTAAGCTGTCACTGGTAAAAGCAAAATCAGCTTTCCAGATGTGTCACTGTGGACAGTCACTTGGGATTTTTGAAATTTAACATTAAGATATTTCTAGACTGACATCACCCCAATTGTTTAGTGTTGAATTGTATCTGTGCTAATTAATTAATAATTTCTCATGAGTTTGAATTTTTCAGTCATGTAATACAACTTGGGCATCAAAGATAATACGTGAGATCAGATAGCAGCTGAATTCTGCCTAATTTGTAGGCTATAAAGAGGCTGGGAACAGTAGAACAGTGACTATGCTTCGTTACATCCATGTTAGGGAGAATGTCCTTCTTCAAATTCCTACACTAAACCATGTGAAAAGTTACATACCTTGCCATCCTGTGGAGTTCATCTCCACTCCATTAAAAGTGGCCAAGGTCTCATCCTATTGAAATACATCAAAATTTGCAAGCAATTTCAGTGTATCTAGGATTACTTCCAATAAAATATATCCCTTTCCTTAACCAAGGCTCTTTTTATCTTTCCATTAATTCAGTGGGAGTTGTTAATTGAAAAAGGTGCTTAGGGCATGAATGGCTTTTATAGAGTGAGGTTTCCTCTGGTGAAATGTTTAATATGGGTAGCAGCTGTGCAGTCCTCTTTGTCGATGCACTTCACATTATTTCCAGCTGAAATAATTTCCAAGGGTGGGATGTGAGTTTAGTGTCCAGAGTCCTTCAGTCTTTTTCTGTCGAAACTTATTTATACTGCCAGTGTGGTTGTGCCATCAGTTGAAGGGCCAATGTGCACTGGGAACTGGGTGGGCAACATCCTGAGCTATTTCACTAAGAAACCATTTGTACAGTGCTTTCAATGAGTGCTGCTTGTTGTTCAAAAGCCAAAACCAGCTATATTTCAAGAAACCTGCCTATAAACTTGACACAGAAAGCCATTATTATCGACTTGTAACAGCAGTCATGTTGTATTTTGAACAGAGGGAGATTGACTATGGTGGTCATTATCCATAACACTTAGAAGCAAAATAATCCAGATTACACAGGGCCCTGTGTTCCTGCAATTTGGATGTTCTCAGCTGCCCTCAGTTCACAGCAAAGTTTGCAACATCACATTTTTCCTCCAACCCATCATTCTTGGAGTCTGACAGTTATGTGGGAATTTTCACTTTCAGAGATTTCCTTGCTAAGAAGCATCTCTCAAGTTTTGAGAAAACTGGCGAGTGTACACCCCATTGGCACAACCTATGGGGGTTTTCTTTGTTTCCAGCCAGTCACAATATTTTAATTACTCAAATTCCACCTGAGAAAGTAGAAATATATGATCAGAACTATCTTTCAGAACTGCAAGGTGTTAATTCCAAGTCCACGAAAGCAGGAGGCAAATTTTAGAGATCCATGGTCTGGTTCCCATAAGCTTTGCACCTCTGTGTTGTTCTGCCTCCTCTCTCTGCTTTTCTCTCCCCTGAGCACGTATCCTCAGGGGCTTGAAACCTCTTCTGTCTCACACCACAGCAGCAGAGCAGCTGCTGTGACAGGACAAACCTCCCTGCTGAGAACCAGGCACCAAAGCTCCGTTTCTAGTGGGGTCTGGGTGAGCTCAGCTCAGAAACCTGCACTGCACTGCAGACAGCAGGTGAGTTTCCATGCGCAGCCTTTCCCTGTCTGCAGGAGAGAAAGAGAGTTGAGGTCAGGTTTTCATCTTCCTTCTAGACATTGGCCCAGAGCAGGATGCAACAGCAGGCATTAGGGTTTCCATTGCAGGTTTTCAATCTGAGTTATTTAGGGCAATTGTGGCATTATGGCCAAAGAGGATGTCTCTATCAGCTGAAATGAGGTCACAACGATCCCATTTGCCATATCCTAAATAAAAACCTTCAAAATGAAACTAAAAAACCCTAGAAAGGTACTCAAAATACATTTTACCAGTACTGAAAACAAGCCAGTTTAATGCTGGCTGTGACTGGTGAGACAGCTGTGCCTTCCAAACAGGTGTAAGTTACAGAGTTTAGTGCTGCTACCACATGCAATAGCTCCTCTTTTTGAAGTGTCTCATATCCCTTGTGCCTACACAGGGAAGGATGACCCATGAAGGTCTGCTGCACATACTTGATGATGACTAATCCTGTTCTTCCCATAGAACGACAGCTGCTCTCAGACAGTGCAGCTCCATTGCCAAACAGTGCAAAGTCAATACTCTGGCAGAACGTTAGAGTTCCATTCTGGGTATTTTTTTTCCCTAATCTCTGTACTTTTCTGTCTAGAATTCCTTTTCCTGTACTTTCACTGAAGCTTTCTCAAGACTGGGAGCTGGCCAAACAGCCCCATTCACAGTGAATTGATAGAATTTTGTACCAGGAAATGGACTCGGAAGGACAGAGAACAGCAAAATTAATACAAAATTACTAGCAAAGAGAAAAAAAATGTTAAGAGAGGCAAGACTTCTAGGTGCCAAACATGTCATCACTAGAAATTTTCTAATAGTTATGGTATTGGTATTTTGAAGATATTTGAGGAAGTGAATATATAAATGAAGGTAGATGCTAAATCATTGTAAGCATATATAGTAAGGACCATATGAGAAAGGCCACTGAGTCCAGTGGCATGGATATAATTTGCTCCCAGGCACTGTGCCAGCCCAAGGCCTAATCTTTGCCAAATTATTTTGAGTCTGGTCTCTGTGGTTGCTGCTGAATCTGTCTTTTTTCCTCCTACAGTAACAGGGTGTTTAGCCCCGGTAGACATATGAAACTGAACTAGCAATTTATTTCAGGGAATGGGCTTAATGTTCTGGAAAAGATGGAAAGTTACCAGCTGGGTCATCTTCTGCATCTCATCCAAATCAAATATTTTCATCATAATGATGATTAGACCAAGCGTAAGTGAAAGGTAAATTCTCCCAGTATCCACAAAAGTCTGTAGCAACTGATAGAGAGGTCAGTCATATATTGTGTCATTTTTTTGTATTGAAATGATCTGTATCTTATAAGGCACAAAGCCGTGACAGGTTTCCGTACAGCAATGAATGCAACTTTAATGACATTGTTATACCAATAATCTCATAATTGAAGGTTATTTGTTCAGCTGATCTGGCAAAGCTGGATGTATTATAGAAAGATGGATTATGGGATGTTTCCCTGATACTTCCACATTAGATGTAGAAGTCTTGTTAAAAAAGGCAGTGCCTAAAAATATTCAACATCTCCAACCAAATTTTTCTTGCTGATGAGAGAGTTCTTTTGGCATGCTCTACTCTGGGATTATCACTGGTAGCAGTGTCAGGTGCCCAAGTGTCATCAAGATTTCTCCTATTCTTGCTACAATCTCAGAATGGAGCATCATATGTAAAGTGGGTTCTAATTCCAGTTAGATTATTTTGTTTTATGTCAATATTCAGCATGTTATTTTCCTTATTGTTTTGTCATGTTGCTTGCCTCTTTCTGTGGATTTTTGTTGAGACCACAACTACTTCTCTATGGAGTATTCCATATAATTTTGTTGTCTCTCTGATTTATAGGGAATGAAAGAAGGCATTATGTCGCTGAGAAATCATGTTTGTCATCACTTGACTTACTCTGTGGGAAGGTTTCTTTGAGACCATCAGTAAGGAGGTAATTACTGGTAATAGCTGGAATCATTATATCATTTAACCCATCTTTTTGGTGCCCATACTTGTAAAGAACTATTTTTTTTCCTATACCTGCCTGATGCAAAGGTGAAGAATTACTTTAGTACTGTTAAATCGGAGGTGGGGAATGACAATATAGATTTCCATTGGAAGGGATCTGTTAAATCTTTGTTGGCTCTGTCAAAAAGTGAATCTTCAATGCAGAGTATTGAAACATATTTATGTTATTTTTTCAGGTCTGCGATCATATCACTTACCAAACCTCAGGTGTCTGCCTACAGACATTCAAATTAATTGCAACTGTATTGATTTGTTTAATGATAATGATGATCTGTCTGTCAGAACCTGACTGGAGGCAAACTGTATACTTTTATACTACCAAGAAGCTAAAAGATACCCTTTGATGAGCTCTGGCCTGTGCTGCAAGCAGACAAATGCCCTCAAGGCAAGCCTCTGTACCCTACTGCAATGATTTTGAGTCTTCAGAAGTCTCCAGGCCAGACAACTATACCAATGTTCTATATATCAGGAGACAAAATAAGGTGAAGCAGAAGGAGACAACCATGGGCAGTGGCCAAATCTTAAGGAATAGCAGGAAAAAAAGTCAGTGGTTAGTAAGGAGCTTGAGAGGACAGATCTGTGAACCGTACACCAGGAGAGAAACAAGGACAGTTTGAGATATGAGAAATAAAAATGTCTGAAAGTGGTTTTGGCTGATGGCATATGATTGCTGTCCCCAGCCACAGTCAGGCATTTCTCCAAAGCACCAAGACAGGCGTCTGACACACTGCTTATCCCAGAGGCTTGCCAAAGGCTGTGCTCCAGCAGGAAGACTGCCGGCGCCAAGGAAACTGCAAAGGAGGCTGTTAATTTTCATTCTCGAGGTTTGTTCACTCTTAACCTACATCCATCTTCTCTTCCTGGGCAGTCTTCTCCTCCCCTCCCCCTTCCCAACCTGCACACAGTGACACAACCCTTCTGCAGGAGGGACCCTGGTTTCCCTTGCCAGCCATGATCCCAAGGGACACAAGTTATCGTGGCCATGAAGGCTGTGCTTGTGCACATCCACACAAACATTGCTGGTGCCAGCTTCTACACATAAGGAGGTTGGTTATGGAAAGGAAGAATGGAATATACAGTTTCTTGGGGGACATACTTTACTACCCTTCCTGAGCCTTAGCTTATGCTTTACTTTCCAAGGTACGAATGATACTGATTATCTCCAGAGCACAAGCAAAATGTTCAAAGAAAACTCAGAAAGTTTTTCTTCTGATAGTCTTAATTTTGATCATAGTGCCAACAAAATACCAAAGCACACCACTGGTTCCAACTGTGTGGCAATCTCCTCTGCTAAAGCAGCTGCTATTCTCATAGTAATGACCCAAATACTTTAAGTTTTAAATCAGACATTTTTTGAAACTGAAAGCTACGCCTGCTCTACTGATGACATCAGTGGAACACAAACGACTTAATCTGAAGAATAAAACAAGCTTTGAGCTCCCAGCAGATTCCAAACTTCAGATTTATCTATGCTTTATTATCTCCATTCAGATTTTTGATGTTGCTGGATTCCTTTATCTGTATGTAAGCAGACTTTAAGAGATAGGTTTATCACACTGAGACGCACAGTTATGAACAGAATAAAAATTTTCAAGCCTTATGAAATACATATCTCTAAAACTAATATTACTCTTAAGATGATGTCATCTTTATTCTGTGAAAATAGGGTTGTACATGGTACTGCATTTGTGTAGGTGATTTCATACCATTCTATACATGGCCTCAATTATATAATCAAACACATTCAGGCTTTTTTCAGCTTGAATTCTTTGATGATAAAAACTGATTTATCCCAGAAACTTAATAAAACAGAAAGACAGTTTAGAAAGCATGATTTCTACCATACTCTCATGAAACTGGACCATGACACTTGTGTTGCAAAGCTGGGCTTTGGCAGTATGGTTGTTGGTGTCTGCAGAAAGTTGCAATCTAGTGAACTGATTTGCTCTACTGCCATGGAAAAACCATGATCCCGATAGATTTGTGTATATGTCATCATCTCAGGAGAGACCAAGCGCTTTCTTGGGCACCTAGTTTTGATCTGGCCCCTGGACCTTGTGTTCATGTCTTGCACAGCATTAATCTTACCTAAGGATAGTTGTTCACTTCCATTACATCAGTCAGAGGCAGACTGTTTAGATTTTTTAGACAACACATTCAGCGAAACTCGCCTTTAAAATCTTGCCAAAATTATTTACAACCAATGTTTCAAAGGTCTGCTTCTTAGACAGATAGGCTCTAGCATTCTTATCCAAAGTTCCAGTAAAAACCACATTGCAGCAGAGAAGAACAGGAAATTGACTTCAGGGACAGTGGCCAGAGAGGTTTTGACCCAGTTATGGAGAAATTCTCTTCTGCCTCCAAGATGCTTTTGACTTCTCTGCAACTTATGTTGCAAGGGGTAGAAGGCAGAATAAAAGACACCTTGAATTTTTCAGTGTACTTTATGGCCACTCCCTGAAGACACCTTCTCAGCTTCTCCTTAAATGAAAATGAACCCTGCAGCCAGGTCAGAGTTTCTTTTGCATGTTGCACAACAGAGATAGTCTTCATCCAAGCAAGAATGCTTGCAGTTAAAGTAGATCAAAAATTATTTTATCATTGATACTGTACTTTTTTTTAATGTCTTTTGTGGAATGTCTGATTTCTGAATGGATTCAATTCGACTTCACCAAATTAATGTAAGAAATTTCTGGATGTCTTTAAGAGCAATACATATATATACATATGTCTTATATAAAATAAAACCCCACTAAGCTTAAAATAGTAAATATTGTCTTCTCAATTTGACAGTTAAAATATATCTTGTTTTCTGAATGTTTTTTCAGTTATCTTTCACTTTAGCAGTCAAAGGAATTAGTTTCAGTAATGATTTGTTCAAATATACAAATTTGGCTGAATAAAAAGCTGAATTATGCCCTGTTTTTAATGAACATTTATGTTGCTGATTAAGATTTGCAACAAGGATATGAGTTTCTAGTCCATAATTTCATTAGTGGACTGTACCTGCAGTAGTGGATGCATTGCTTCAGGAAGGTTGTTGAGGTGCTGGACAGTGTCCAAAGAAGGCCAATGAGGATGATGAAGAGACTGGAGCACAAGTCCTACAAGGATGGGACAAGGGAGCTGGGGTTGTTTAGCCTAGAGAAGAGGAGGCTCAGGAGAGACCTTATCACCCTCTACAACTGCCTGAAAGGAGGCTGTAGCCAGATGAGGGTTGGTCTCTTCTCCCAGGCAACTACTGACAGGACAAGAGGGCACAATCTTAAACTGCACCAGGGGAGGTTTAGGTTGGACATTAGGAAGAAGTTCTTCAGGGAGAGAGTGATTGGGCATTGGAATGGGCTGCTCAGGGAGGTGGTGGAGTCACTGTCCCTGGAGATATTTAAGAGGAGACAGGATGTGGCGCTTTGTGCCATGGTGTAGTTGACAAGGTGTTGAGTCAAAGGTTGAACTTGATGATCTCAGAGGCCTTTTCCAACCTAATTGATTCTGTGATTTACTTTCCCCAAGATTCTGTTTTTCATGCTTGGCACTAAGATCAATTCTTTAACTGTGATGCAAGCATAGCACAGTAAGAGATGAAGCCAAATTAAAAGCAGCGATGGAGCAATTTTAGGACTAATTTGCAATTATGGGAGGCTTGAAGATTATGACAGCTAAATAGGTAAGGTAGGTTAGGAAAGCTTTTTTTATTCAAAGTGGGCCACAAATATTACTAAGAATTACAAGAAGTCCTTAATTTCTGAATACAGGAACAATGAATAGCCCAAATTTAAACATTTTTATGAGTTTCTATTTTTATATTTATATTAGTTATATGTGTGTAGCTCTGAAATGTTTAATTCATGCCCATTTTTTTCAACTACCCTGTTTTATTGTTCAATGCAGTTCCTTTGCTGGAGAGTCATAGTGAGCCTTGTCACATCAGTTGTTTTTCAGATATATAAGCACAACCCTGACTGCACCAGAAGAGGCAAAGGGAGTTGCATCTTTGACCATGGAGGTGCAGCAGAAGCCAAGAGAGACGTGGCAGGAAGCACCATCCTTTGTGCCATGTTGATTGTGGGCTGCTCCAGAGCAGGGAGACCCTCCTCAGCAGCAGTCTGCACATCTGTGTGAGCTAATAGTCCCGTGGTGGTGCCAGCAATCACTGCTTATCCCCTGCTCGCAGCAAGAGGGAATATGGGTGCTAAACCCTAGTTTTGCCCTTTCTTTCCTTGCTACTGAGGCTGGGCTAGTGGAGGTGACTGCCTGTGTGACTCACCTCATTTCACTTTCAGACTCCTGCTCCCACCTTGCTTTTTGTTGTTTGTTCCTTCTCATTCTCCTTTTCTTTGAATTTTTAACTGTTTTAATTTACAACTGGGTTCTGCAGCTCTAAGTAAGCAGAGAACGTGATGCTTCATCCAGTCCTTCTGTGAAAGTGAGTCAGGAAAGTCACACTCAGGTCTCGTACACTGTGCTTTGCTCCCTGAGAGGTTGCAGGGAATTTATTATTTGCCCTACCACAAACCCTAGGAGAGGATGGATTTAGTTATTGCCTGTTGTGACAGAACAAGGGGGAACGGTTTTAAACTAAAAGATAGATTCACACTAGATGTAAGGAAGATATTTTTTACATTGAGGATGGTGAAACACTGGCACAGGTTGCCCAGAGAGGTGGTGGTAGCTCTGAACTCTGGAAACATTAAAGGTCAGGTTGGATGGGGCTCTGAGCTACCTGATCTATTTGAAGTTGTTCCTGCTAATTGCAGAGGTTTGAGAGCTACACGACCTTTAAACACAAACCACCCATTGATTCTATTGTGACACTGTGTGATTCTGTGTTTATTAAAAGCTTCATCCAACCTGTCCTTGAGCACTTCCAGGGATGGGGCTTCCACAACTTCTCTGGACAATCTGTTGCAGTGCCTCACCACCCTCACATTAAAGAATTTATTTTTAATATCTAATATAAACCTACTCTCTCTTCGAAGCCATTTCCCCTCTTCTACAGCTGCCCTAGTCATGTTTAAATGATGAAAAAGAAGGGTGAAATTTTCAGTCATGAACAATTCAGTCTCTCACATATCATGAGAATGCATTTGAGGCCATGAGGATTTACACATTTGATTACACATGCAGATTAGGTGCTTAGACATATAAAGGCCTAGTTTGCTTTGCTAGATAATCATATATAAACTGGATCTAGAATTTGAAAAGCTGGCCATAATTTGACATATTTACTTATTTATGCATAGTAAAACTGATCAGGTACTCTGCATCTGAAGGATGTTCCCTAAATCTTACAACCACATTGGATTCAAAGACCACGTATGTGGGAAAATAACCAAAAGTAGAAATATTGACCAGAGGGATTACAGAGCTTCTAATCTATTAATTTTAGAATAGGTAGTGAGAATGTCTAACGAGATGTGAAGGTGCATCAGAAACTCATGGAGAACACACTCTGAATTCAGTAGAAATCACGTAGCAACAGATGCTGCTGCTTTGATGATTATTTTTTTTATATACCAACTGTTCCAGTTCTTTGTCATGTTACCTTGTCTCTTTCAGGTGTATGGTGTGGAGAATTTTCACAGAGGTAAAGTATGTTTCTTATTCTGTTCACTGAGACAACTGATTTTCTATCAGATTTTTTTGATACAGTCATAATAGACTAAATTAGCATTTATGTAGAAGCTGCTATTCTATTCCATTCCATATTGTTTGACCATTTTACTTATACTTCCTCTCTATAAACCATTCTCAGCTCAGAGCAATACCATGCATAACACTCCAGTGTTCACAGAGTTTCCTAAACTTCTATTCTTTACCCTCTGTAGTATTTAGTACTAAAATGCTGAAGGTGGACAGCTGCACTGCAGAGGTTCATTGAAGGCTTTTCTAAATGTGGATTAAAAGGTGAATTACCTCTGCTTTGTGTACCTGAAGATTAGGTAATCCCTCATGGCATGCAACTGAAATCCACTAAACCCACAGAGTCCTGGGCACTGCTGTGGAGAGCAAAACTCCCCTGCTCATCATAGGAACTCTTGGTGCGACCAGAGGGTGGAAAGCTTGCCTTGCTTGCCTTTCTGCTGGGATCACCATGTGGAGCGTGGCTGTCTCACAGGGAGGGAAGAAAGCAGTATAAAATGGGGAGAATGGAAGGCAGCTGCTACAGCAGAGTCAAGCACAGATGAAAGATGAACACAGAAAAATTGAACAATTGGAAATTTGTCGATTTTGGTAATCTTTTCAGATTGCTCTACCTAGGCTGGCTATATTCTTTAGCAGTTTTGTCAGAATGCTAGAAATACCTCTCCAGAAAATAGTTGAAATTAGATAAGAAATAATGGGAATCCATAAAACCAGACAATAGAGGGTAACAATGACAGGTATCTCTGATGCTGAGAAAATGAATCATTTTATTACCCTCCATGTCATTTTGCCAGTAGATGTACCAAAGAAGTGTTGTTAAAGTCAACACCTGGTATTTATGGCTGGGGATTGATCTGACCTCAAGTTCTTTCATTTTGTTTTTCTGCCAGTAGTGAAAAGTACACATTGTGCTGCCAGAACAGTGGCTAGCCAGGCCTCACTTCAGGCACTTTTCTTGTTGGTCTGTCTCGCCTTGAACAGTGTAAAATAGCTTGTGGCAAGAAGCTCTTTTCACATTTAGTTTAAATCATTAGTCCATTTGCTATACAGCTGGGAGAGGAAGGGATTGATCATGGAGACAGCAGAATTAGCATGAGTAAAGCACAGGAAGTTTTACCAAAAGGAATTCTGCACCAACAAGGGTTTTTTTTGAACGTTTTTTTCTTGTGGTTTTGTAATGTAAAGATGTAATTCCTGATTTTACATGAGGAATTAAATACATGATATATGTGATTTGTTGTCCAACATTGTCAAAATCTTTACAGATTAAAATAAATTGACTTGGCATAGTGACCGAGCTCTCTAAAATAGGTAACAGTTCCACGAAATAAAGTGAGTAATTAATGATGTAATTGTCCAAAGGGTACTTCCTATTTATCTTCCTAAAATATCTCTTAAATCTTGCAGTTTTCTTGCTTTTGGTTGCTATTTTTGTTTCTTTATATGTCATAAGCAGGGAATTTATTTCCTGCCCTACTAGCCTTGTGCCTTTGTTTACTGGCTAGCTGGCAGCTATTTGTAAATATTTCTATAGCACTAACACATCCTACTTCCAGAAACATCACTAAATACTGGAAGACCAAATTAGCAATTATAAACCTGCTAATCACTACAGTGGTATTCACAAAGGCTTTCTTTAGCCCAGACAGGTTAATCTCCCTGTCCTCCCCCTACAGTCTGATGAAATTTCTGTAGCACAATGTGAAGCTGAAACCCCAAATTTAAGTGCTCTGAACAATTCTGTAGAGTGGATTTGGCAATAGGGGGTCTCCAGAGACAGCTTCCCTGGGCTGCAGGTATCCCTGCATGACACCCCATGACTTTTTTTCTATTTAAGAAAATAAATCCTAATAAATCATAACAAATAGCAGTCATGCAAAGGACAAAAATGAACAAAAGGAGAAAGCTGCTGATCTCATTCTTCCCTTCAGAGAAAATGAGGAAAGGGTGGAGAATTGCCCAGGCACTTTCGATTATCCTGTGAGATAGGATGGGAACAATGAGGTGGTTGGGGTGAGCCTGAACAGAGCACTTTCTTTTTGGCACTTCAACAAATGTTGGCAGCATTTTCTTTTTTAATGTCAACATTATGTGTACAGCTTCAAGGTAAGAGTTCCAAGTCACTCAAGTTAATTGATACATCAGTGATGCAGAAATGGAACACTGTGTCCTTGATGCTACTTAAAAATATTGCAAAAATTTGTGTTGCCTTTGCAGGAGGAACTAAAAAATTCCAAATGCATTACAAAAGCGTTGGCCAGAAATGGGGGATTCAGTGCAGTCATTTCTTTCAATGACTGTCTCAGATTGATTGAAAAACTGTGGAATTATGTCTTCTCCTCTGCCCCAAGCCCCTGACTCTGCCCCAGAAGTGACAGCTGTGTACTAACTTTACAAAGCTATGGTCTGCTCTGCATTGCTGCAGGGGCATCACCGTGGTTTACCTAATCCAACAAGGGCAGTATTTATCCCGCCACAGTCAGGTAGGGAAGACTTGTAAGACTTGTCCTAACTGTATTTTTATAATCATGCCTTTCCTGTGCACAATGGCCACTGGGTGTAACTGTAAATAAGAATTGCTTTCATCTTTGAGTTCAAAATGGTGAGGTTTCTCCTTTGCTTATGTAGTGACTGTGCACTGAGACACAGCGGGATGACAACTGCAAAGGCCAGCCAAGGGTTTGGTGTTCCTGGGAGGGTGGCTTCAATTAAAGTATTTGCTATCTCACTGCTATGCTACTTTAACAGTATAATTCACTCCTGCAAATCAAAACTGATTTAAATACAGTCTACACTCATAGTGAAATCAGTAAAGCTTTTACTGCTTGAAACTTGGAGCACTTTCTAAGTTTCAACACGTTTCCAGGTTTTGACAACAGTTATTTTTCTCATGTGAGCAATACATTCATTTCACTGAGAGACGAAATTTAGCGGAGGTGAGGAACTAATGAATCGTTACAAAGGGAGATCTTGTGACACCTTCAGCTGGAGCTCAGAAGACCCTGCCTGCCATTCATAGTTCTCATTTGCTTCAGTCCAAGCTGTATGTTCTGCATAGATCAGTCACAATAGTAGAAAGTGGAGAAGGGGTGACAGATGCCCATTTTGTTTGTTTAGAAACAACAAAACTGGATGTGGCAACCTCCACGGCTCAGAGGGAAGGATGTGGGCTGCAAGAGAGATGCCTGCAGAAGAACCTCTGGAAGCCAGGCTGTGTGCACACTCTCCAAGGTAACAATGGTTCCTTGGTTTTATATGCAGAAGACACTCCAATATGAAGTGATTTGATTTGATATGAAAGGTGAGCTCCCAGGTTAACAGGGAGGTGTAATCTAGCACAGTTTGTCCCCGTCTCCATGACCAACAACAGCTCCAAGGCCAGGAACTTCTGGTCCCTCCACAAACCAGCTCTTGCTTCTAAAAGCTGCTCCTGGCTTAGCTTTTTAGTGAATTCAAATGCAATAAAATCCCTTTCCCAGGGACATGGGCTTCTTTCTTTGACAAGAGCTGCTCTTGTCCCTTTGTTTCGGCACAATTCTGACCTCGGACCAGGACCACCTTCCTCCCATAAAGTTAAACAAAATGGATATTTAAACAGGGAATTCTTAAGCTGTAAAGAACTGTCTCAAATGAGAGCAAATCAACAACAGTATATTTATATTGTGCTGGCCTCAAACTGTATTTAATTTTTAACCTCCTTTTTTATGAGGGGGTTTGTAGCCAAGATCAACTTTATAAACACAAGAGGAATCCATAAAAGTACCTTAAGAGTTCTGATTTCTGAGTGGATATATGCTAGATAAGCTAGTTTGGATAGTGTTGTTTTCAAAATAATTAATGCTTAACCTTAATCTTTACTCACAGTGAGACACAGTTCATTTTTTGTATGTATACATTAATTTTCAGAGGAATTGCTCATATATGGCAAGCAAAATTAGTGTATGATGTCAGTGTAGGCAACACCCTGGTAAAATTTCTTTCTGCTTCTCTAGTATAGCTTAAACATATTTTTTTTGGTGGCACAAAATAATTCCATGCTACATTATATAAGCTATATAAGAATTAATTATAGAAAATGAAACCATAGTTTTGACTGCTAAAGATCAGCACCAGGCATGTGGGGGATAGTTGTAATTAGATAACATTAACTTGTCCACAAAGTGCCCTGGATTCACCAATGGTTAGACGATGTTCAAGCCTTAATGAATAGCAGCATGTGACTGAATTAGAGATTTCTGGAAGGTAATCAGCAGCTGGACTGGAACCTATCCAGAATGAAATCCTGCTGTTATGCATGTTAGTATGCTGCTGGGAATCAGTACAGCTGCTGATTTCACAAAAATAAGAACTCAAATAGACCCTGTGTCAGTGGTCAGTCGCTCTCACAGTGAAAAAGTGTTTCCTGATGTTCAGAGGGAGCCTCTCATGTTTCAGTTTGTGTCTGGTTCCTGTCACTGGGCACCAGGACCCGCTGCCCTGTGCCTGCCACTGGAGTGCTGTTTGCCCTGGCATCAGCTGAACCAGTGCCAAATGCTGCTGCAGAGCCCACAGAATACCTGTGAAAGAAGCACACTACAGCTGTTACCTCATGAACAGACTCACAGAAAATGAGTGCAGATTACGTGTGTCCCATCACTGCAAATACAGCCAGGCCGACCATTTGGCACTGCCAGACCCCCGTGGCTGCTCCTGACACATGTACCTGGCACTGTGTTTGGCAGGAACCTGTGATGGTGTCCTTGGACTGTATGGAGTGAAATCCTTCTAAAAACTATTTTGCTGTGGACTGTGAGCTCATAACTCTCTTTCCTGATAGCCATGTAGAGGAGTGATTTTAGCTTTGTTAGACCTTCTGACTCTCCTTGCCTCATTTAGTGCAGCCAGCCAAACTACAGAGCTGTACACAAGCTACTCCCAATTACAACTCAAGCTGAAAGGGTATGATCACTTTAAGAAATAAAATGCATTGATCAGTAAAGCAGCAGGCAGGAGAGAAAACACAATCACCTGTTTTACCTAGTGATACCTCAGTGCAAGGGCAGGGAGGTGAGGAGAAGGCCTGTCCTCCATGGTGGCTGCTCTGAGGGGCACCAGCAGTCAGGCTTAGCAAGAGCAGAGTTAGTTTAGATTTCAGGCCAGATCTGTACAGGGGTGTTTTCTGTGGGACTGGCTCACGATGCCAACTGAGTCAAGATACACACAGCCCCCGAGGAGCTGTAAATAGACTCTCAAAGCTGCACGCTGCTTTCTGTGGTCATCGTTTGTTCCACTTTTCAAGGCTACAATTCTAAAGCAACCAACGGTTTATCTTAAAGCTTGATTAAAGTTGATCATGAATAATCTCACACATGCTATTTGTGTTTTTCCTGAGAGGAACAAATGGATTATTCAAGGGCACACAGGGAAATTTTTTAGAGTCTCAGTGTGCTGGTTTTGGCTGGGATTGAGTTAATTTCTTCCCAGTAGCTGGTACGGTGTTGATAACAAAGGATGTTTCTGTAACTGCTGAGCAGCTTCAAGGCCTTTTCTGCCTCCCAGTACCGTCTCACCAGCCAGGAGGCTGGAGGGGATACAGACAGGACAACTGACTCCCCACCTGACCTGAGGGATATTCCACACCATATGATGTCATGCTCAGTGTACAAAGCTGGGGGAAGAAGGAGCAACGTTGGGGTGATGGTGTTTGTCTTTCCAAGTAACAGTTACACATGGAGATGGCTGAACACCTGCCAGCCCATGGGAAGTGGTGAATGAATTCCTTATTTTGCTTTGCTTGTGTGCACAACTTTTGCTTTACCTGTTAAACTATCTTTATCTTGACTCATGAGGTTTTTTTCACTTCTGCTTTTCTGATTCTCTTCCCCACCCCACCCCGAGTGAGCAAGTAAGAGGAGCTGAGCTGCCTGACGGGGTAAACCACAACACTCAGTACAGACTGTGCTTCAGGAACCTGAAGGCAGTCTGCCTGCTGGCCTGGCAGGAAAATTGGGCAGAGAAGCACCTTGCTGAAGCAGGATTAGTCTGTAACTCTTTGGGAAGGAGTAAGAATATGGGAACATTATCTAAAACCCGAATATTCCGAAGTTTCTTTTGTGTTATTTGTACCTATTGTTAGTGCTGCCTTTTCAGTGTGTCTCTGATGCTGAAGGTGACTATTGTCTCGAGGAAATGCCTCAAGGACGGTGGTGGTTTGCTGGGCAGAGACTCTCAAGCAGAAAGTACTCACAGGAACAGTGGCTGAGCATCCAGTTAGTTACAGGTTACTGCTGGAAGCAATGCCAAAGTCTTGATACTGATTTTATGTACAATGGTGCCTGATCTGTAAAGAGTCTGTAAAATCTGTGGGTTTGTTCCATGTTAGCTACAGGCTTTCAATCTACTGCTTTCCTTACTGGGAGCCACTGTACATAAAATCTGATTTTTAAGTTTTGGGTCTAGCACTTCCAAAAGGATTTAAGCTTATTAAACCCCAAGTTATCTTAAGAATAAAAACCTTATTGGGACATCTCAGGAAGTACCATCTCCCAGAAGCGAGAGAACAACTTTGTGCCAGAGCATCACACATGGACATTTACCTCTACTGACTGGTTTGTCTGCCTCACTTCAGTTCCTGCTTCAAACTATCATGAAAACATCAACTAGACTAGTATCACTAGCAGCTACAGACTGGCCTACACTGGCAATGCACTGAAAACCAGAAATGAAAGCACAGGAAGTCTACAGTGAAAAGAATGTCATCGCTATTGGTGCCAGTGGTTGATAATCCCTAAAGACCAGAGATACAATGCTGATGAAAAAGGATTGTTGTAAATGCCTCACATCTCTCATCAAACCCGTCTTTTACTGAACCCCAAAAACGCTAGTCACAGCACTGACAACTCTTGCCATAAAAACCCCAAGCTGTAGCCCAGAGCTGCTTTTACAGCAGGCATCTAACAAAGTGAATGGGGATTTAACACCTGATACACTAAGCATCATCTCTGGCTGAATGGTACTGAAATAATTTGTTTACTGTTCAGTACTGTGATCAGCAGAGGCCCATTAGCACTGAATAGGACTGAATATGAAGCACTGAATTGTTTAAAAAGACACTAGGAAAATGTAAATCAGAGTGTAAACTAGAAAAAAAAAATGCCTATCTACCCCTTTTAATTGCATCCCATTAGTAGAAAACCAGCAACAGCCTGTAAGTTCTGCAATATTACCAGTACTCTTCAGCTATTGACAGCACAGGCTCAATCAAATGAAATAAGCAAGTACCTATTCAATCAAAATTCCAAAAGGTAAGGAAAACATCATTATAGTCTGCTCTTAGTCTGTATTTGAGGACCTTTTAAAAAATGGCTATAATCAGGCTCCAGAAAGATTGGAGACTGCTTGCCTGTCACCACAGGCAGAAAGTCACAGGATCAGTGGTATATTACCAGGAGGGATGCCTCCCGTATCCGAATACTTGAAAATGTTTATACTATGACACACACACAAAAAAGCATGAAAATAATTTGAAATCAGCAACACAGAGCTTCGGTGGTTTCATTAAAACACCACTTTTATGATTTTTAGTTTCTTCCCAGCTTGTCCATTATTACCACTTCATAAATGCCAGTTCTACCACTACCGAGATTCAGGTTAACACGCAATTTATAAACTGAAAGGGAAATTGCTACCTATGCCCCTGTCCACTGTAGTAATTCCTGATCTGACAGAGCTCTCTACACTGGGAAAGCACATACCTCTTTCTTTCAGCAGATGTATTAAAACAGGGCAAGAAGAGAAGACCACGAAGTTTTGACAAAATTTAGAATGTGGGTGGTTTTGCCGTTGCATGTGTCAGGAGATGATGCACATGACAACATGAGGATGTGGCAAAACCCACTAACGCAACATGGCAAAGAAGAACAGTTAAAGCTAAAATACATCCTTTTACTAATCTCTACGGAAAAAATAGCCCCTACCATGCTGAAGAGTTGCAGCCAAGTTTCTAATGCTGCTCTGAAAATGTCAACTTGCTCTAGACCACCACCTAATGGTGAGCACAGGCCCGGGCTCTCCCAGCTGCTGCCACTGGGACGCCACAGCCCCGCAGCTCAGGCCCCCAGCTCAGCACCCCACAGGCAGGTTGCTGCCAGGAGAAAACCTTTTCCTTCCCGTCCCCACTGACCCTTCAAACAGCCCTTGTTCCAGCTGCTCTGCACTAACAGTCAGAGCTAACTAACACTAACTAACTGCTGCTCCCCCTCTGCATCACTGCTGTACTTCCAAGCCTACCTGGTAGTTCGCTTGTTTTACAGAACTGAACTGCGTGACCTGAATCAGCACTAACAGGCCTCGTTCACTAATTCCTCAGGACATTCTTATCCTACAGCCTCATTCCTGTAGATTACTGAGGCTTAGGACTTACTCTAAAATAACTCACTTTATCTCTGAGAGTGCACAGAGCAATCTCGTAGAACAAGCACAGGCTGGTTTCTGCTCCTCGCTGAGTCCTCATATAGAGCCATGCAGTGCAGTCAGTGTTCCCTCCCAGTCCAGGCTTTCTCCCAGTACTTGAGAAGAAATTAGATCCTGTAAATTACTTCCTTATTAAATGGATTCTTTGTCTTTCTTCCCCCTGTGCATTTTATTTACATATTGGGAACCTTTGGGGGAAAAAAATAAAATCAGTGCTCTTGCTTGTCTAATGAAATAAGCAGTAGATATTAGTCCTGGTCAAATGCCCATAAGCCTGGCACACTCACTACTCAGGACACACTCATGGAAAACAGAGGTAAAGTTCTGACTACTCCACACAGAGAGCCATACATGCAAACAAGTAGAAAATGTTTACATAAAATACTTGGTGAAAACACAAAACAGCGTATCCCAAAGTACACAATTTTCATCTGCACCATTTTCATCAGTTTGGACTCACTCATCTCTCAAGCAAGAGACAAATGTTATTTGCAAAGCTTTGGCTGAGCTTAGCCTGCCTGCTCCCATCACCCTGTTCTGCAGCAGCAATCTTTCATCCTCTGCTGCTGCTATTTTGTAGGGTTCTTTTATGGACTAATACACCTGTATTAAGCCATACCCTGTGGAGAACCTGTAGTTGTGAAATTCATATCTCCAGTTCTTCTCTGCCATTTGTTTACCTCCACCTGGCAGCATCTCACAGGCCAAGCCTTGAGAAAACTCTCATATTGAGGACAGTTTATCCAGAGTCATTGCATTTTCAGGCACATTCCACATTTCAGTCACCATTATTTATTAGCTCGTTTTTTTATGGCTGCAGTGTTTTTGCTATGTGGCAGTCCAGTTTCGCCAGGTTTAGAAACTTGACTTCTAATAAATTATTTTCTACTCAGCAATGCA
>VXBA01001379.1:1208864-1251847 GCA_013399895.1 Serilophus lunatus
CAAAATATGTAGGTGTTGTGTATATAAACACATCTACTTTATAAACCTAAAAAGCCCCCAAAAAACTACCACAGCAAGTTCCTCAGAGTCTTAATGCACCTTTATGTCAAAAAGGCTGACATCCTTCTAGAAAGTTTTGTTCAAGCTAAACCTTCTCTTTTTAAGGTGGTTTTTAAACGTATAGGTTTTAGCTCAAGATATCAAAAAGGGAAGAGCAGAAAGGAACCAAAACACAGTCAAATCCACCCAAACCTAGTAACAGATTAAAAAGAAGGAACAGGTAGAAATGGCATTATTTTCACTTAGTGGAACTACAGTATCTGCGTTACCCATGAATAGGTTTATTTGTCAAACTTGCCAACTGCAGTGCAGCCCTCGCTGACAGCACTGAAGGCAGTGAAGGCCTACAATCAGATTTATGTTTGAATTGAAAACATGAAGTTGGGCACACTCCCAAAGCTGTGCAGGCTATCTCAGTACACCAGTTTTGCTGTTTGTAACCACACATCTACAAGCAACTCCATCAATATAGAATTCATAGAACTACTACCTTTTCTCTAAAATCTCTGAAAGGTGACTCAGTAGCTGGTGCATCACAAGTCAAGCAGAATTGTACCCAGTTGACCCACAAGTACAAAACTGATAAGGTGTTAACTGTACAGATTGCCCAGTGGTGCAGCAGAGCCACCAGTTCATTGATAACTTCAATATTAGAATTTTTCTTAAAAGTTTACATTTCCAGATCAAAATGAAGTCAGTTTTCAATTTACAAACGGAATCAATGCTGGAGTGTGAATGCCCTTGCAAAGGATATGCCTTTCAGATTTTTCTTTCAATTTTATACTCAGATTGTATTAATATTCCCAAAGTAAGTGCTTCAAATAGTACTCATACTTCAAGAATGAAGTGGAAGTCACACTTTTGGGGAAGTTACATCACCACACTTAAATCCTGTTCACAAATTGCAATTTTTAAGGATTTTATTGTTATCTACTCCTTCAGGCCTCTTTGCCTGAAAAAAATGTTTGCATCAGAACTGTAATAAGCGTCCTGCTCTTGGATACAACAGGATTCTGAAGACCAACTATACCTTATATATAAACCTGAATAACCAATCAGTATAAATAGCTAACCAAAATAAGAACTAATATTTGTAAACATCAGAGCAACCACTGCTAAGTGTGCATTTTTTCCAGTGCACTTGTCTTTTTTTGTTGTAAAATATCGTTCAAAATGCTTCTATCACGTAAAATGATTACTAACAGCACTTTGCTGTATGAAATCTGAAGTGATAAATTTTCATTCAGCTGTTATGTTCAGGTTACTTTTTATTTGTAAGAACATCCTTCACAGCAAGGAAGGATGTAGCACTTATTTATATTGCAGTAATAGACAAATTACTTCCCCATACTGTTACAGTTAAATCTCCCTTCAATGTTTTGACATTATTCCTACGGGAACAGCTCAGTAGTAGTAACACCACTCACAAATGTCCTTACAAAAAAACCCCCAAACTAAACAAACTAGAATTCACAGACCAAATAGTCGAGGAGTTGACTGTTTATATAAAGAACTAAAATTCACAAGTCCTGTATAATTTTTTTAACTGGCAAAAAGCTAGAGCAAGAAAAGCCTTAGCACACAAAGATCAGCACGTAGAAAGCTGAGCAGCAGTAGATAAAGGAGAAAAATGGATATATTGTTCTGGTATGAGAGTGATGTCATTTATATTGATCAGTTAGGAGTGACCTTCTGGTTTGTCAAACCCTAAAATTTAGTCTCAGCATAGTTCAGCCAACAGAGTGCAAATGATATTGAAGGCTCCCTTTATTTATGGTGTGATTCTTGGGGTGTTCCTGTGCAAGGCCAGGAGTTGGAAACAATGATCCCAATGGGTCCTTTCCAACTCAGCATATTCTATGATTTTCTATGAACAAGCTATTTTACTCTGTAGCATGACACTGTAATTATATTGCTTAGGAATAGACTGTGCAAGTGGTATAAATAAAGACAACACACAGAGCAATGAAGAGGAAAACGGGCAAAACAGAAGTATGTTATACCATCATCTTTGACTGAATTTCCATCAAAAACATCATCCCACTTTTGCCTATTTAAGTCCTAAGTACATTTAAAGATTCTAGCTACAGCACAAGGTTGAGGTAAGCACAGCCACCTGTGTTGGTTTAACCACCTCCAGAATATTGTCCTCTTTTGGAACAACAACAAATGAAGCTTGTAGAGACAAGCTTGTTTTCCAGGAAAGACTATGCTAAAGACACAGCTGTCAGTGCGCTTCCCTTTCCTTCCTGAAGAAACATTTAGAGAAACTGTATTTTTCAAACTGTACATCAGTGAATCTCTTTTTAAGCAGCTGCACATTTCCCACCACCACGGAAACAGTTACACAGCTGTCAAAGGAAACAAGTGACAAAAGGACCCCACTGTGAGCACCACCCTCATCTATATTCCAACTGCTCCTCCTCCACCTAAGAATACTGCCTGCAAAACACACTCAAGAAAAATTTATTTTAGCTTCTTCCACTCGGGTTAAACATTCAGCAACATTTTTGATGCTTCCCCTATTCAAGGTAAAAGTCTACCAGGTATTTCTAAATATTCTTTACAATATTATCAGAGATTTACTCTGAAATTCTGAATCAATTGCATCCAGGTTAGAAACACAACACTGCTCGAAAAGGACTGCTGCAAGCTACAGCCCCCCTAAGTCATCTGATTATATTCCTTTTCCATTCCACAGCATAGACAGATGTGCTCAGGTTCTAGAAGGTTACAGCCTGTAATTATATAAGGCTGCTCTTTCCTGTTCATGTTACAACGAACACTGCATTGAAGGTTTTATTGAAAACAACACTACTACTGAGAACTATCCAGATCAAAATTTCTTCTGAAGACCTACAAACTAGGACAGCACACTTTATTTGGTTCCTGTTAAAAGCCACCATGTATTTTGGCAACACTGCCACTGGGTTTCCTTCCCTCCTGCTCTCAGGGTACAAGTCTACATTACACTTCAATTGAAAAAAAAGAAGCATATTGATTGTGAAATACAAGTTGCTTCTGAAAACGATTGCTCCCATGCACAAAAAGAAGCGTGTGCTTTACACGAAAGTACTTTCCTCTATTTAACTGTCCATATTGATTTCCTGTGGCACATAACTGTGACTGGAACTGGGGAAGGCTGTCTGGGGAAATCCCACATTTGCTCAGAGCAGCAGTCAGGTGTCCTGTCTGTGCCTCTGCAAGCACAGTCCTGAGCTTCCTGAAGAGCAACTCCAAGGTCAGCTGCCTTTTTTAAAAGAAACAATTCAAGTGGAATGTGTTGCAGACCACAAAAAAGTAACTGCTGCTAGTGGGCGAGTTACATGGCTTGCAGAGAAAAATTTTTCTTGCTCGCAGTGTAACATAGGTGCCAAACTATTGCACAGGTGCCAAACCCAGCATCTTTCTCTAAGAAATTACTTCCAACAATTTTATTACCACTTTCCATTTTTGTTCTAAAACAGAGAGAGCACAGCTGAAAATCCTACATCTGTCAAAAGAAAAATGGCACATGTAGAAGAAGTAGCAAAGACAACTGTCTTCTGTGTCACACACTGGTCTTTATCTGCCTGAAAAAAACAGAGCAGACAAGCAGCAAGACCAGACCTTTCCTGAACACCGAAATCCATAATCACATTTCTGGTAACTCAGAAGAGTATTGCTACACAATGTTACATATCCTTGATATTACTGGAGACCTCTAAGCTTTAAAGAACATGAGTAAAACAACAATTGAACAGTAGCTTGAAGTTTAAAAAAGGGACAAACCCTAACATTTAATAGTTAAAGACAGCACATGAGATTTTAAAACAGACCTTAGTTTCAGCAGCCCCTGACAGAGGCGCAGTTCTTACACACTCTACTCAAAAAGAGCACTGCTGGGACTCAGAGGTCATGGTTCCATCACACCATAGTGACTATTTAACAGTTTAAAATTTACTGAATCCAACTGGATGACAAAACATCCGGTTTCATTCACTACACCAACCACTACACAGTGAGGGGTGAAGGTGGAAATCTCAACCAATGCACAATAAATAAGAACATTATAAATTCAGAGTATCTCAACTGTCTTTCCTGGCCAACAGCTGTAACTCTCCACAAAACTTCTACATACTTTGCAAGACACTTTCAGTATTTATGCAATTCTCCTGACACAAGTTAACCCACTCCAACTTAAACATGAGGAGCCTTTAAGCCACAACTCCACCTGGAGTTATTCACATCTCAAGAAGGTTATCAGCAGACAGGCAGCCTAAGCTTTACTGAGACACCTGGCTTCATGAATGTTTCTTGTTTTTTTGCAGCATATTTTATCAAGTTTTAACATTTCAGCTGAGACAACCCTCAGATTTTAAGTCACTACATCATGTTATGCTGTTACTCTCTTATTTAACAGCTTGGAACAACACTCCCAACACTCTGCAACTGTATTAGTGCTACACTTTGGCAGCAAGGAAATGTTTTCTGGCCTACAGAATGCAAAAAGGAATGAAGGTAGAAGAAATTCTTCAGGAGTTTCCAGCTGTGAGTACAAGGAAAGAGACACTGCACATTACTGATACTGACTGACAGACAAATGACTGCCTAGTACCTCCTCAGTGGCAGCTACCAATCTTACTAAACTGAGTTACAGCACACTGCACTGTGCATGTGTTTTCCCACAATCTTTTACATGAGTATTTGTAATCTTTGGCATAATTACACATATATTTTTTGCTCAAATTAAGGCACTGAATATCATCTTACAATTGGATGACTCTTTCCGTAACACCCAAATTCTGTGAAATGCTGATACTTAACAGGTGTTTTCTGGAACACAGAGTGATACTGTTAATGGACTTGTCAAAGATTCACAGTTCACAAGTTTTATCCTACAATACAGACCTATTCCATCAGTGCTCACTGGTTTTACCACAGCATCTAACATGTACCAGCCTTACAATGCTGCAGACCACATTTGGTGTCTCTGGAAATCCAAGTCCTTCCCAAACATGGCCAACATCAGGGAGGAGGGAGGGCTGGCTGCAGAATTTGTATGAACAGATTGGTCTCTGTCAAACAGCCACAGCCTCCCTTCCCAACTACTGCTACAAGTTTTACTGTGAGGTGCCTCAGCAGTTGTTACTCTGCTTCTCTTGCGTAGGACAACACAGACTTACAAAAAACTGACTGCAATAATAAGCTTCCTAAAAAAACAGGGACCATATCCTGGAAGGCAGAAAATGCACGTGTAAACTCCCAGTCCCTCTACTGGCATTCCTTTTCCTTTCCTGAATGGAAGATGCTCACCAAATTTGCCAAATTTGTGTAAACACAAAGACCTACCCAGGTAAGCATTTTTTTTTTCCAAGTCTAAAAAAATTTAATACTGAGAGACTCAAAATAACTTTATTAAACCTTTCAGCAAATGTTTCAGTCCTGTTAAAAATCTAAAGAATTACGTATTTTAATTGCAGTAACGTAAAAACATTTTAACTTGATGTTATGAAACGACTTCTAAGTATCTGCTCTCATGAGCAGAAATGTTGCTTCAGTGGGAAAACTGAAGCATTAAGACTATATTGGGCTCAAAGAACCCCTCCAAAAATGCATTTAAAGTAATAGATCTCCCACTCCTTTCATAGATGACCCTTAAAAAGGTAGTTTTGACCAGGTAACAGAAGAAAGAACCCCTAATCCAAGATTTCGGTTGAGAAATTCCATGAACTACAAAACTGCTCAAGTGCGTGGAAAGATGATATATCATGTTACAATGTTTTCTTAATGAGAACACAGGAGAGCATCACATACCTACTGTGTAAGTGAACAATTAGTGGTTACTAATGCCAGAGTGCATGCAAACCAAACATCAATCACAATGCCAAGTAATCCAGAACATCACATTTTTAAACCTGCCTTATGACAGATGCTATCTGGCTTACATTGCCTGGTTAAAGATTTTCTACTGTACGGCAAGTTCTCACCAGTGAATTCAGAGGACTGGAGAGACTTAGAGCCACCAGTGTGATTTAGTATTTGATGCACCAGGCCCAAAGATGTTTCACTTTCTGAAAAGAAGTTCAAGATTGGTTTTACTTAAACATGGCATTATTAGGCACTATGAGAATATGAATGATTATGCCCTTGATTATTACCACAACAGCTTTTGACTTCAGCCCAACAGAACTCAAGTGTGAAATTCCTAACACCAGAACTCAGGAAATTATAAACTAGATACAAGGCCTATATATGCACTTCCTACTTAGCAGCAGAAGACAGACAAAATAATTACTAAGGATTTGTACTAGCCATGGAATGAAAGCTAGAAAACCTTGCTATGCATTTGTATTTGTCTGCCCTTCCTTGTTAACAGGAGTTTCCATCAAAATGCCACAGGCCAGGTGGAGTACACGCAGTTTACCCCTGTTGTATCCCTGCATGTGAGCAAAGCGTAACAGTTTCTACAAGCCCAGAGATCCATCACTTTGGAGCAAAGTTTTACTCCAACTGAGCTGAAGCTGAGTGAGAAAACCTAAAACAACTACAAAGTCTCCAAGTCTCCAGAAGCGTTCAGGGGTTAGTTAAGTGTTCACTCTCACCCTCCCCCACCCCCCAGTCATATTTCTTAGACTAAAGCAGCTTTTCCTTCTAATATTTCCACCTTCAACTAAGCTTAGGGTGGGCTTTAAACATCTGTCACTCTTGAGGCCATTGCTTCTTCAACAAGGATCTTGACAGTTCAGCCACAGACGGGCCAAGACTGTTACGTTCCAATGATGATTGCAAACAGCATCACAAATGTCAACAAATTTTGTGACCAAGCTTATCTTGCAATGTGGATTATTTCAAAAAGGGAAAACCATACCACAGAGAGCAGTGTTGAGACCATTACAGATAAAAGGATTAAATGAAAGATTTAAACACGCCAGTGGGGGCATGAAAGCCATGAAAAGGCAGGACAAGTCCTTCTACTCTGCTGCAAGGAATTGTCACAAAGGTTGAGAAGCTTCCTCCTGCTTCTTTCCAGGAAAGGGTTACATAAACCTGGGAATCAGGTATCCTTAATGAGAACACAAAAACCAGTATAGAACAACAGAATGGTTTGGGGTGGAAGGCACCTTCAGGAACATCTTGTTCCAGCCTCCCTGCCATGAGCAGGGACACCTATCACTAGACCAGGCAGTTCAATAATCCATCCAACCTGGCCTTGAACACTTCTAGGAACGAAGCATTCACAACTTCTTCGGGCAACCTTTCCAGTGCCTCACCAGCCACACAGGAAAGAACTTCTTCTTAGTATCTTATCTAAATGTACTCTTTCAGTTTGAAGCCACTCCCCTCCTTGTTCTGTCACTACATGTTTTTGTAAAAAGTCCCTCCTCATCTTTCTTGTAAGCTCCCAACTACATCACCCCAAAGCCTTTTCTTCTCCAGGCTGAACAAGTACAGATCCATCAACCACCATCACATACTTGGGAAACGGAAGCACAGTTCACTACCCTGTTAGATCCCCAAGTGTGAAAAACTGCTTTTAAGAAGCAGATTGAGATGAAAAAGCGCATGCAAGTTGACTGGCAAAAAATGTTATTTCTATGCAATTCCCACAGCAGAAGTTACTAAACAGCAAAGCACAATTTGCATCGCATCATCCAAATATCTGTCTTACAACAAAATGCAAGGTAAGCTGTGTTGGATTATTTTACTATATTCTAGATGCCTGAAGCTTTTCATACATAGTAAGATCTACAATCCCAAACATCAAAACTCTAACAGTGTTCAGTAAGGCTTCTTCTCAAAGGGTGATTTACAAATTCAGTGAGTAGGCTCTAGTTCATTGCCAGCCTCTTCAGCCCTGCCAGCTTCCAGACTCAAAAGTCATGCAGCTTCTGGGTGATGAAGGCAGGAAAGAACAGAATGCAAGACTGTTGCCTGCTCTTACTGCAGAGCCTGGGAACCAGGGCTCCAGTCTTTCACTGGTAACAAGCAGCTCTGCTCTGCTTCCTAAACACAAGGCTGAAACAGAACAATACACCATGTGCAGTTGTGTCTCTAACTTTTATTCACTAGATATAAGCATTCCAAAGTCTGAATGTAATACATTTAACAGCAAATCTCCAGCAGAAAGCAGTCTCTCCATAATGGGAGGCAGTTCAAAGACTAAAACTTGCCTAACAGAACCAGACCAATCTAACCAGGGACACAAACACTTCAGATGAATACTCATGCCTACTGTACACTCCAGAGTTAAAGGCAGAAGCTCCAACTCTGAAAATTATGATTTAGAAACTTGAGATTGCCGGCAATACAGGCTCCTTTTCTGAAGTAATTTTGCTGCATTTGTTCAGAGTTAGTAGCTCCCCCACTGAACAAGTTAATTTGCCACAAGAATCATGATTTAATACTCTTGCTTACTTTTCGGTGGTCTGTATAACACGTGAAGATCTTTGAATCAGATCTTTTTGCAAAAGGTCAAAGGGTACCTTTTCATAATTGCTCAGCAAGAGGAAAGGGAATTGCCCTCTTCAACAGTGATGCTACTTTTCTTGGTCACTTGATCCTGATGTCAAAGTCTAGCCTTCACTACACAGCAAGTGCTCAAGTAACTTGTAAGGGATATTTCTTTTAAGACATCCCTTCTCAGTCTACACACCAAATCTCAATGCAACATCTTTCACAGATCTTTAATGCTGAGCACTCTAAAAGCCAGGACTAGAAGGACTTTAATTTTCTTCAGGGTCAAAGATACTTCAAAATGTTTCTGAAATACCCGGCTCTTTGGGGAAACCTCTCTCTGATCTTCAGAATGAAACACAATGTTTCCTGTAGCCAGAGAATGCTATGTCACAGCACAGCTTTTACATGTGTCCTCCGATTAACAGAAGGCCCGAGATACCATCTCAGCTTCATGCCCCTGTTGGTCATGTATAACAGAACTGAGAAGCAAGATTTCCCACAGCACTCGTTCCATGTCAGCAGCATGTCTGGATCACTCAAGGCAGAAAAAGCTCAAGACTTCTCTAAATTTCTTTAATATGGAAACGACAAAACTTATCATGTGCTGCTAACACCATAAACATGGCAACATGACCACCCTCTGCTGGTCACTACAGAGAACCAGGATGAGCTTCCTCCTGAAGGTAAGCCACGTGGTTTGAGCACAACTCACACCAACAGCAAAAAGATAAAAGGATTTAAAAAAAAAAGTATTAATAAGTGTTTTCTGGTAGAAAGACAAACTGCCACTTCAAAAACCTGAAAGGTAAAACAAACCTAAAAGCATCTATGCTCACTACAAACTCCCAGCTTTAAAAAGAACTAAGAAATGGTAACAGGGACACTTTACAAAGTGAGTCAACTGTTAGAAAAACTTCAGTAGACCTGTTGGATATCTGATGTCCTCTACAATCTTTGCTACAGAAAGTAAGAAGACAAACTCAGCAGCTGCAGCCGCAACTGATCTTGGAAAAAGCCACACTTATACATGACACATACAAGACACCCCGTGGTCTGTGTAGAAAACACATCTCAAGGAATCCCTTAAGGAATGGAAAACAAAATCCCCTAAAAAACAGCTTGGCACCAAAATGAAGCAGATGGTGTGCTCCTTTCAAACAGCTACACCTAAACACACCACACCTCCAATGTCACATGAATCCCAATTAAGATTATGAATATTATATGAATACAATCTACCTGGTTATACTAATTAAAAGGGACTATCCAAAGACTAGTAACTAATTTAAAGTGTATCTATAAGTTAAGATAGTTACTTTTATTATTTAATCCCCCTACCAAACCCTAACAAAAATATGAAACTAAGTTTCATAACATTTAGATTTTGAAAAGCTTGGAATAGTAACTTACATAGTTTACCCAATACTAAAACATCTGCACAAACTTCTAAGCACAAATAAATATAATATACTGGGTTACTTACTCGTGTGTATTCCTTTCCCACAGGCTCCAAATGCAACCAACACAACTAAAACCTTGTATGGAACTTGTCTCCATGAGTAACAATTGCATTTAACTCCTAAATGGCGTAAATAAACATCCTAACCCCTTCTTTAAGGAAAAAAGACTCTAAAAAGGGGTGTGTATGTTTATTTATACATACACACAAAGGCATAAGCTCTAAACTCAATTAGCCAATTTTTCAGATCTAAAGTATTGCCCAGTAATACTTTACAGTGCATTTATAATCTATTCAGACACATTAGTGCTGTTTCCACACTTGTAACCTGGCCACCATTTTATCGTAGTTCATACCAGCATCCAGAGGATGCTCTCATTCGATTCTGGACTTGGTTTACTGATCTGTACCGCTGGAAGGGCAGAATTTAAACACCAAAAGCTACACTTAGATCACAAACCAGAACATCATCCATTTTAGCACTTAGGATTCTTCTTGCTGGGAATGTGTAAGAGGAAAGAAAGGGAGATGGGGACAAGGACCTACTCTAGGACAGCACGGAGAGGAAGCATGAAGTAAAGCAGCAGAACAAAGCTGCTCTCTAACTCTACAAATGTAAGGAGAAAGAATATTCAGGATTAAAAAAAAAACCAAACATGAGGTACAGGGAAGAAAGGTATAAAATACATCAGCAAACAGGATAAAGTCACTGGATAGCAGGGTAACAGTCTTTGAGCAAACCACCAAAACACCCCACAGTTTGGTTGGTTTATTAGGTATATGCATCCCTCCCCACTGAGCTCCTACATTACCCAGATTTTCTGATTCATTTCCAAGCCATAATTTAAAATGGTTACAAAACTACAGTGAACTTTTGAAGTTATTTCTTTATAAAAAAACCTACATCATTCCAACCATCTACAGAAAGATGACATTTACAGTACTGACTCAAAATTCATGAGTTATTTAAGTTCCATTCTAACTATGTAAATATCAGTCTTCCAGTATAAAAAATCCCATGGAAAGAGTGATGCTTTCCAATAGTATTCCAATTAAAAACCACTACCACATCAAGTTTTTTTCAGAGTCAGATCCTCAAATCTGCCATTAGGCTCTGTAAGATGTACTCTGCCACTTGCTGACAAGACGTAGAGGTGATTAGTCCAAGAGTTTTGCTAAGCATGAGCAGATGCATCAGTGAGGGTGGGCTGGGTACTTTCTGGATGGGAAAATCCATTTAAGTTCATTTAAAAGTTCAAATAAGAATTCACAGAATGCTGAGATTTTAAATGCAAAGCATTTTAACTAAACATTTCCCATCGCTGCCACACCTTGTATTAGAAAATATGTGGAATGTAGTATTTATATGAACATTTCAATTAACATATTTTTAAATTTTAAAATTCAAATCTTCAGTGAAACCCTACACAATGTTTTTTAAATCTTCATATTCCTAAAATTTTGATTACATACCACAGCAGCACATGCATAAATCTCAGATGCAGTACTCTACTGCTAGCAATAAATGCAAATAAACATTTGATGCAGCAAATCAAGAGATACACATGAGGATGGGCTGTTACCATCAAAACAGACCACAATGTAACGTGTGGATGACTCGATGATATCTTGGATTTTCTGACCCAAGTTTAAAAACTTCTAGAAGGAAGTTTGTTAAAATAAACATACCAATATGTGCTGAACCACTGCTACTTTTACTTTGTGTAGAGGTACTGCATGTCTGGGTCCCGGGTTGTGCTGTGCCTGTTCGATTTAAACCCCTGTACAGTTTCCTACAGGAGAGTTCATCACTGTCACTGTCATGTAGGGATGGTGTCCGAGGCCTAAAATGCCGCCATCGACATGATTTGATATTGACTAGTATCTGACTGAGGTCTTTTGAGAGAGATTTGTCCGAGGTATTTGTTTCTGAGGTATTGGCAAATTGACTGATTGAAGAGTGTTGTGATGAGGAAAGCCTTTCCAAATCCAGGTGATGAAATGCATTATCATAGTCCGAGTGCGCTCTGTCCAGTAACACCCTGAAACCAGGAAACAAGGCACAGTTACACAGGGGCAAGGAGTGCCAAGGGAGTCACAGTTTGACATGTGTGCTGGAGGATGACAAAGGGATAGAAAAAGATACACAAAACTGCCCAAACCCAAGCAAACACAAACACAATGAAGGACTACTGTTTTACAGTAGTATGTTTAGGTATATTCTAGCTTTTGCTGTTTGAAGAGCTGAGATACAACATCACACATATGACACTGAAACACTATATGATTTAAAAAATAAAGAATAGATAATAACATTGCTTAAGTAAGTAAAAAAAGTGATTCAAATATCCTCCTAAAGTAACTTGATTTCAAAAGCCTTCCTCCCATATATACAAATATACTATAATCATTCCACTGTAGCAGGGATGTCACATCTGAACTTCCAAAGCCCCTTGCAAAAATCCCAGTAAAAGCATTTAGCTCTCATTCCAATTCCACTGGTTGGCCCAGCTGGCTCATTAATATGTGAAGTTGTGCTAAGCACAACCCTGAAAGGCAAATCGCGCTCCTGCTTTTAGTAAAGATTTAATGTCGATGTACTCTTTTCTTAAAGACATCACGCGACATTTAAGGAACAGCACTTACACAATGAATGATTTATAAATCATTTTCAATAGTCTTAGATTGCTTCTAAGTCTTTGATATTTCTGACATTGTTTGGTATTTCAGTTATTGTCAATTGTAAGAAGTTCTCCCAAATCACCAAATATGGTCTAAACTCTCAAAAGCATTTTCTGCAGAACAATTTTTGCAATCTTCAAATGCTACTATTTGAAGACAGTTATGCAAATAATTTAAGTACAGAACACCAATCACAACTGAAAATATACATGCATTTTCACCTCAGAACTTGGGATTGCAAGCAAAAGAACTACTTAAGAAAATAGTACTAAAGCAGCTTCCACCAGCTCAAAATAAAAAAGGGATACATTAACCAGCTAAGGAAACTTGTATCAAATATGAGTGTTGAAAAAGCCAATCTTTCTCCTTGTGATGTCTCCATTTCTGAGTGCCTTTTTTTTTTTAACTTTGCTGCTCTTTATGTCTTACTGTTTTGTTTTTTTTCTAATTGTATTTCTAAAAACAGCATCAATTACACAGGACTTACCTTCCACCACGGCCAACCCGCCTTCGTGCCAACCCCACACACCTCTGGGGCACCGTGAGGGTGGTTAAGCAGTATCTGTAACGCACGTCTCCTAATCTCCCCTCCTTAGGGCTGCTCCACGGCCAGTTGCCAGGTTGGTCTAAATGAGGCTTCAAATTATTTTAAACAATTAGTCACAAGATGTTTTCCAACAACGACACTCTGGTCTTATATGTAAGGAAATTCTACTTACAGCATAGTACTGACACCCTGCTTTCCTACGGAAGGCGAAAGGACCATCGGGATCATTTTCTTCCTCAGCCTCCGAAGAACCAGACAAAACCTTTAAAGAAAGGATGGGAGGGTGTATGTTAGGAGAGATATTAGCAAACTCCTGAGTTTTACTTCTGTTCTTTCCCAAAAAGCAGTACAAAACTCTAGAGGTCCTACCTGGGAGAGAGGTTCTTCATCTGAGCTAGGAAAATCGTACTGATTCAAATCTTTAGCATTAAAGACTGGCAGTGCAGCAGGACTTGTCTGTTGAGGAGTAGCAGCAGCAGACGAAGGTAAGACTTTTGGCTTCTTCTCATACTTTCTTTTGGGTCTAATAACATCAGGTTTATCTTGCTGCAAGAAAAATAAAAGCAAGGTAAAATTACACACAGATGAAAATTACATTAGGACAGGAGTTCCAAGAAAACTCCTGTGCAAGTGTATCGGTTTTTTCTGTGGCCAGGTTTTGGTGGCAGTGGGGGGGGCTGAGGGAGAGGCTTCTTCAAGAAGCTACTGGAAGTTTCCTCATGCTCAGGCTGGGCCCGCTGCTGGCCAAGGCCGGGCCAATCAGTAGTTGACAGAACGCCTCTGTGATAACATATTTAAGAAGGAAGAAAAAAAAAAAAAAGTAGTTGGAAATGAAGATGGCTGCCGGAGAGGAGCAGGGCGAGAGCTTGTGAGCAACAACGCAGACACCAAGGTCAGTGAAGAAGGAGGGGGAGGAGATGCTCCTGGCGCCGGAGCTGAGATCCAGCTGCAGCCCATGGTGCAGACCATGGTGAAGCAGCTGTCCCCCTGCAGCCCATGGAGGACCACAGGAGTGCAGAGATCCACCTGTAGCCCGTGGAGGAGCCACGCCGGAGCAGGTGGATGCTGGGGAAGGCTGTAGCCCGTGGGAGACCCAAAGTGGAGCTGAGTCCTGGCAGGGGACTGTAGCCTGTGGGGAGAGGAGCCCACTTAGAGTAGGATTTCTCCTGTTAGGATGCGTGGCTCATGGGGCCCACACCGGAGCAGCCTGAGCCTGAGGGACTGCACCCTGTGGAATATCAGCCATGCGGCAGCTGTGGGTGAAGGGCTGCTGCCCATGGGATGGACTCTCGCCGGAGCAGTTTGTGAGAGGAACTGTATCCTGTGAGGGATGGGACCCCATGGAATGTGGCTGGAAGGACTCCTCCAAGCAGCGGCTGAAAACAGCCGCTGACCACAGCAACACCTCCCCCCCCCACCTCGCCTTTTTCCCTTGACCGCTGCGGGAAAATAGGTTGGATGTAAGAAGGAGGGGGGTGGGGGGTAAAAGGTGTCTTTTAGTCTCTCACTCTTAGCTCTGATCTTGTTAAAAATAAATGATTATTATTCCCACATGGAGTCTTGTTTTGCCTGTGATGGTGATTAAGAAAGAATCTGCTGTAGTCCTTATCATGAATAACGAAACCGCTTATTATATTCTCTCTCTCCTCTATAGCTGGGCAAGGGGGAGTGAGAAAGTAGCTGTAGTGGGCCCCTGGCACTCAGCCCGGGTTAAACCACTACAGCAAGCAACCTAAAATATGAACTCATCTTTCCACCATCTTGATAGCAAAACATGTAGTCATTTCAAGAGTATCTGCATTTCTTTTCCAATAATTGAAGTGGAAGCACACACTGTTTGTTAAATCTGTGCTGGATTAACTCACTAGCAGTTAAGGCAACAGAACTACTTTGGAGAGTAGACCAAAATACGTATGACGATCTCCATGAGGCACCTTTTTTATCTTCTAGCATTTTAAATTAACATAGTAATATATACTATTATATATATATATAAATTCATTTATGCAGCACTAGGGAATTACTAAGTACCAAAAAATGCTTTAAAAGCAAAATCAGAAGTTACACTTCTTGAAGACACCTATAATCTCACATAGGCCTCTAAAAATTAAACACATTTCCCCATCCTATGCAAAGTCAAGTTTAAGTGCATTTCCCAAGTTTCCAAGAAACAGATTTTTTTCAAGCTCTGAGACACTGCACTGACCCAACATTACTGATAGGCAACTACATGCCAGCAATCACAGTTACACTGCTCTACTATCAGTGGAAGAAATCACTGATTGCAGCCACCTCGTCAGATTCAGAACAGCCTCTGGATAGCCTTCAGTTACAAGAAGTGTTGGTTTAAAATTCAAATTATATCTCAGCATCTGTCCTGCGTTACCTGACCTATTTAACATGCTCAGCTGTTCACACTGTAGCTATGCTTTGTATGACACAAAATTAAAGCCTGTATGGAAAAATGTGCTGGTCAGCTGTCTAAAATCCAGTCAGGTTATTTGATGCTTTACTTAAATATAAAACCAGACAAAGACATACAGCATACGGGGAATATCAGTGGATCATATTTTAAAAACAAAACAAAAACCAACCATCTAGATTAAAATAACTATGTAATTTAGAACAATAGCCGGATTTTACATAATTAATTCTATCTTTGTACAACATCTAGGTAATAAATACAGTTTTGTTCAGAATATCCTAACTCCATGGACAGTATTAGAGAAAAGCACTTCTATCCCCCTGAGAAAGAACACAATTGCGTGTGTCCTCTTGTCTTTATTTCTGTCTGAAGTGCCAGGAGTCTGTACGTCCTCGTGCCTCCAAAAGAACAAATCACTTTATTTCACCTGCAGCTCCTGTTAGGTATTGCCAGTTTCTAAAAGCTTCCCCACTCCTCCTACCCTAAAATGCTGTATCTTGCATACTTCACAGAACAAAGAGCAACTTGGTTACTGATATTACTCACTTTAACTTTATATTCTTTCAGTTCCATTGCTTCTTGGTGTTTAAAAGAACTGCTGTTAGTCACAGGAATGATGGGAATAGCATAGGTAGGTTTAAGTGGCTGCCGCTGGGCCATGACTTCAGACACGATCTCTCCGCTGTAGTCACCCAAATTATACCTGAAATCAGAATACATTTTATTTGTTGGACTGTTTACAGCGTACATCTGGTAAAAAAACTGAGAAACGTTGAGAAACACAGACTAATAACTGCAGCTTGAGGTAAAGGGACCTCCAGGACATCAGCAAAAAGTACAGAAAGTATTACCCCAGAAAAGTGGAGTAATAACACAGAAAATTCATTGCGATGGCCAATGCCAACAAATCAAGAAGTGTAACTACCTTGTAAAGAACCTCTAGAAGATAATACTATAACGGAAGGAAGCCGAAACTCAAGGAAATAACAGGAGATGACTACCCTTCCTCCTCACTTGGTGACTGGCACCATTTAAAAACCATACATTTATCACCAAAGAGGTTTTAACAGTGAGGCAGAGTGCCTTATTCATGAATCCTCCCTCTTGTATTGTGGGGTAATTTCACAAGAATAAGATCCATAAAACATACTACATTTCAAGTCCTGTGACAAATGCTGAGTTGAAGTGCAATTCTGCACTCTGAGGGAGGTATTGGAGCCTTTCCTCTATTCAACAGCCTATTTTATGAAAAAGCTCACGGAAAAAGCTTCGAGATTTCTCCCCTCTCTACTTCTGTTTAAAATGCTCAGTGCTTGAAAAAACTGCTCTGGTAGAGACATTCAGCTTGTCTCCCTAAGAATCCAGACTAAAAGGTTAGTTCTAGAACTTTGAGATACTGCCTCAGAACATTTGATTTCAAACACAGATACGTGGGCTGTATACGTGAAGTCTGTTGAGTTTCTAAGTATCCATCTAGAGAACAGCTCCACCTTGCAACTGTGACTCTCAGTCCATGGCCAGCTGGTAGAGCAGAGCACTTGGCCCTCAGCTCAGATGACCAACAAGATCTCAAAAGAAGCACTACCTGGAGATCACTCACAAATCTTATACTGCACAAAACGACTATTTCTTTTCCTCAAGAGGGTTTTAGATCAAGCTTTTTCAGCAAGGAATAGTGATCATGTGGTCAAAGAAGAATGGTAATGATTGAAAATAAAAATAGCTTAAAAACAGTTGGGACTTCCTTAATTTTAAGTACTTAACACACACTTTCAAATGAATTTACCTGAAAGTATGATCTATCTTCTGGTGTAATATACAAAATAGATACAGACATACATTTGAAAACATGTGTACGTGTAATGAAACAATGTAGTTTAATGCGACTAATCACCTTCCCATAATAAGCAACCTCTCAACATTTTATTTTGCTCTCTGTAGCCATATATGAAAGTAAGCTACACTGCAGGTGTGAAAGAGTCTAAATACTTGTTCTAAAATCTCTGTTTGAGTATTTGCAGCAATCAGAATATAAAGTAGCTCCCAAAGCTTTCCACAGCAAATTTTCAATAAACTTCACCTCTTTTCCATAATTTCCAGTGTTAAATGCAGCAACTCCCTCTTGCTTTTTTCCCTCCTCTTTATCATCTCCAGGATGGTAACGGCACGACTCAGATCTCGACGCAGCTTCAGCATCTTCTCGTAAGATGCTTCATCATTCTTTCGATTCTGCAGACACACAGATTTTATGTTTCCCCTCATGGTTTAAATTAAATCATCTGAATTGAAGTGAGTTCTAACTATTTAGGTATACTAAAACAAGACAAGTCGTATGCTAAACCAAGGAGAGGCATGTGCATGTTACCAATGAACTACAGCTTACCAACACCATAAGCAAGTTTAGCAGTGGATTTTGTGACAAAAAACCCATAAATTTTTTTTAATAGTTATCCCGAAGTACTTTTATGTTTTTTACCCCTGCAAATTAGAAAAGAGAACTCTCTAATTTTTACCGTTCTAAACAACAAAGAAGGATCGTCTCTTTACACAAGCTACTTTTTTAAAGGACGAGAAAGAAAAAGCTACTTTTTAAGGGGGGGAGGAAGAAAAAGAAAAGCTGAGGGAGGTATTGGTGTACTTACTTTTCGTGTCTGCATCTTTTCTGTTCGTCTTCTAAAAGCAACGTAAGGATCGTTTGTGCTGGAGCCATCTCGTTTCTCTTGTTTCACTGCTGGGATAAGAGAGGGACCTCGACAATTTTTCCTCTTTTTAATCCAGTACTCATACACTTCTCTGATCAACTCATCATCTTCCTTCAGCAACAGCTTGGCCTCTTGCAGGCTGACTGGCTAAATGGAAAACCCAGCATGTCACTTTCATATAGCAATACGTAGAGTGTGTATTTCAAAGCCCTTATTCAAAGCACCATTGTACCTGCTGACCGCTGCCTTTCTCTAGTCTGTCTATCATCTCCTCAAACTGCAAAGGAGAGATGTCCATTCTTTTCTTCAACTTATTCACAAAGATCTCATCTTCCGAATCCAAGTCATAATCCGGCTGCTCAGCATCCAAACTAAAAGCTAAATGGCACAATGAAAGTTCAAGTTAGTTTTACTACAGAGATGTTTTGTTCTAATAGCAATGCTGTCAGACATACACCACACTCTTGTGAAGACAAAACCAAAATTATTTGGATGTTGTAGTAATGCTACTTCTGAGTTACATCTATGTTTTTTCTTGAAAAAAAAATTAAACCGTTAAAAACCAGGCATAGAAGTTGACAACTACTTGATGACAGTTTTGTTATTCAATGAAAACTTCTTAGTGGTCAAACCAGTCAGCAGTTTTCTGCCTCATTACTTTCCAAGAGAAATTTTTAGATTGGCGAGTATTTTCAATGCTGCTGAGTATTCTGCAGTTTCATGTCTGGTTTGATCCACAGTTAAGACTTCAGCCCAAACACATGTCAAAGGTACTTCTAGCAAAGTATGTGCAGACTGTCTTACCATGACCTTACACATTCTCTCATCAATGATTTCTGTGATGGAGATGAGCAAAACTGAACTGGCCCAACATGGTCTATCCTATGCAGCAAGGCATCTCCAAATAGAAGTAATGTTTTGCAGAATACAAACAAATGTTCCATTTTCCACAATAAAACTCAGCACTCTGCATTAAAAACAAGATCTCCCTGGTCCTCATGTCTCATTCAAGTTGTTTCAGTTGGTAAGAAACAAATTTCTTGCCAAGTGCACATTTGAAAACACATTATGAAACACACACCTTTAACATATTGGAAAAAACGAATTCACACAAGTCAAATCTTGATGGGAGCTCAACAAGACATTCAGGAGTAACGTCTTGAAAAACCAGCAAAATAAAGTTCTCAATGTAGACTTGAAACAATGAGCTACTTTACTTACGCTGTATGTGAATCAGCTGCTTTGGCATTTTAAATTCTCCAGGATATATAGACTCATAGTACGCAATATTACTTTCTGCTTCTGGAACCGGTATAACCATGTTATCCCTCTTCTCTCCATAGACCTGCTGTGCTGAGATAGCCCGCTGCAGATGATGTTCCTACAAACAAAAAGGTCACGATGAAAACATTTCCATAACTTAGACTTGGCTAAAGGTGAAGAAGTTTCTTTCTTTGCAAATGCTCCTACGGTAAGTCCCGAGCACTAACACGAGGAATCGAGACACAGCCCGACCCCAGGCCAGAGGGTTCCCCAGCAGGTGGCGCTCTCCCCTCACACACCCCCAGCTCCAGCTTCCCAGTCAAGTCTCCCATTCCCGGAACACTGAGACACATAAATCCACGATCCAACATATCTGGAGCAACACTTCGTTAGGGCTGATTAGACACACAGATCGTAACAAGTAGCTACAGGCAGATATTGACTCTGGTGTTAGTCTGTATTTACCTTGGCCATTTATTGCCAGTGATGTCAAAGCCAGAAAGGAGGTTTGCCATCCTCACCTACAAAGAGCAACTATTTTTACCCAGTGAATGATTCCTGAAGACTTTCTCATTTATTGCAATGCTCTCTACAACCCTGCCTTTCCTCCTCTTAATTCTAATGAAACAAAGTAAAAATGCAACCCATTTCTGCTGCAGTTCTGTCAACACAGTAAGTAGCACCAGCATATTTCAAGCAGAGGTACCAACAAAACCCCACCAGTAAGACGTGTGTGCGTGTTTAGAACTGGTTTGCTGACAACATAACATGGTATTTTTTCCCCTTGTACCAATGCTGGTTTCTTAAGTTTCTGTACTGTGTCTTTACTGTGTTCAGTAGAGCAGTGCAGCAGTAGTTGTGTCAATACAACTCAGTGAGATGCTGTAAACCAGACCCCTGGAACACTGGAGAACAGGAACTGCAGCAAAAGAGGTTGCTGGGATAGTTGGTTTTAATATTGAAGTAAAATGAATCAGGGTTCATCCACATAATCTTATTCCATCTTTACCTGTCTGACTTCAATTTAACTCCTCTAGAACAACAAGGGCAATTAACATCTGTCTAAACTTTTTAAAAAAATAAATAATCACAGAAATTTTAAAATAGGCTTTATTGTAAACTGCAGTTGGTGCAGCCTGAAACTCAAATGTGTTCCAAGGTGGAATTCTGCTGAAAAGAGTTCACAGGATTTTAGCCTTCCTTCAAAAAATTGCAGAGATCTCCTTCACAGCTGCCCTGTGGTTAAAAGGCTTCTTCACAAAAAGAGACTAATCAGGAGCCCAAGATACAGCACACAGTTGCAAGTGAAAGTCACTACAACCGTGATCCTCCAGGATTTGTTAAGTCCATACACGTGTCACCTTGGAGCTGTGGCAACTAAAATTCTTTCTTGGGTATAGACAAAGGAATTTCTTTTAGTGAAGCACTGCTCTCAGACACCTCAAATTTGTGTAAACTCTAATAAGTCTTCAGGATTTTGTCCCCACAGCTACACAACAGGGAGCTGAGGTTTATCTTCATATAGTACAGGATTCTATGTCAAATACATGATAATAGACCATGATTTTTGAGTAACAGCAAAGGGTTAAGTATAAAGGGTTCCTGGCATACCCATTTCAACTTGTGTTTCCAATCTCCAAAAAACTGCTTCATTTCAGGGAAGAAAAGGGGACTAGACACTAAAGATTTCTATTTCTCTGATCCAGAAACGGAAACAAGCACAAGCTGCTGGAACTAACAATTTCCAGCAACAAGTATTCACAAAAATCTTAACAATATACTTGAAACAGAAGCACACATTGTAGTTTTGCCTGGCTTTCATCCCAATTATAAAAATACTTATTAAGTAAGCAGAGTGTTAATAGATCCACTTATTACGAAAGCAACTGGATAAAATTTCCTTCACTGAAACAGTTAAATTAACCTGCTGTTCATATTGGTTTCAATTCTTCTCAAGAGACACTCCACTAAGTAGGAGAAACTAAACAAAGAAGGCAACCTCTCCTTACACCTCTGTGCACCAGAGTTCTCACTTATTTGGTCAAATCAGCAACAGCAACTTTGCCCTGAACTCCAGGATCTCAGCTAGTCATCTCCCTCTCTTGGTAATACACACAACCAGCTGCAACTGTTAATTGGAAACACTGATTTTTAACAAGAAAACATGTTAAATACCTGCTGTCAACTAACTTACTACAGCTTCCAGTTCCTGCTCTGCAGTCATCCTCCACTGGGAGTGCACAGCTGGTGCACTCAAATGCAACACCTCATTCACCTGAATCCACAGCTCTCCATTCAAAATTGCAGTGGGTTCCTCAATTTGTCAGAACGATTTTGAATTCAAATCCTAATCAACCTTTCTGGCTGCCCCTCATGTTAATATGTAGATACCGCAGTTCCATACTCTGAAAACACCAACTAGCATCTGAAGACCAAATAAATTCATGTTGTCTGTCCATTTCTGGATAGTTTTCCAATCCCATACGTTTCCACTTTACAACTGTTTCCATTCACTGCATAACAGACCAGTAGCAAAATCCCTTTCTATGCAACTACCCACTAGGTCCTGTGTCCTGCCACAGAAAGAAGTTTCACTGGATTAACTGGGGTTTGTTCTTGAAAACCTCTTATTAGTTGTTCATAAAGATTAATGTCTTCCATGTGATTACTGGGGTCAAATCATTTATATTACTCATATTCCTCCAGGAACTGCTCTTCAGGTAACTTGTTTGCAACCCTCTACCTTTTTAACAGTTTGGTTGACTGTCAGAGGTTTTGGGGCAGGATTTTTTTAAGGGATTTTATGTTTTGGGGTGTGGTGGGGGTTTTTTTGTTGGTTGTTTTTTTTTTTTTTTTTAAAGAGGCACAGTTGCAGTGTCTTTTCCCCTTTCATCTGAACCATCATCTGCCTCTCCGAGGTTCTCGAGTAGCTGTGAAATTATTTCAAACTGTTTCTTTAAATTCCTGACATGAATTTAGGTGGGTTAGTCAAGCTCAAAGGCTGTAATTTGTCATGTTAGAAGGGAACTCATCTAAGAGCCACCACCACAAGGTTCAGTCTCTCACTGTCCATATCACCACAGCCTCATGTCACACTCAATCTCTGATGGCAGCTTAGGGAATCAAATCCATGAAAAGCCATCTCTCTCCTGCTATTTCCCCTGAAAACAATTAGAAACAATTAGTCTTCTGACAAATTGGCTCCTTCGACTGCCAGGGGGTGTGTGTGGAAAGCAGTGGGGAAACAGAGAAGGAAGATGATTCCCTTTGGCAGCAGTTGGCCACTAAACTGGCTTAGCTGCTTCATTAAATTCAAAAAAAGGTATTTTTAAAACAAATACCAAGGACAAAAAACCCCACTAAGTCTCATGAAACATTTCAACCATCTCAGCATCAAATACAATCAATTTAGTTTCCTCTTACTACAAATATTTACAGAATATTCTCATCTTACTCTGCACAATCATTGCTAAGCAGATCTCACCTTCTTCCTTCTTTCAAGATAAACCTTTTACTTAAAATTAATTGTTCACATATTCTTTGTTCCTATTTAGCAGTTTCCACTTTCAATGTACTCAGATTTCTTTGTTAATGTATCCTTCTTCTTGAAACAACATTGAAATAGCTGCATTTGTCTTTCAAAAACTCAGCCTGAGCTGCTGATCATCACAGTCTGCTTGGTGCTTTCTTCCCTTTCTATCCCAACTTGCTTCCCTTGGCTCTCTCACACATATCCTGTTTCACAACAAGTACTTACTGGAGGTTTATTCTCACTGAAACTGTCTTCCACTTTCACATTTAACTATTTTCAACCTACTAGTGAGGCTTCTATCCAGAAAACCTTTTATCTTCACTTGCTTTCTCTGCCTGACATAAAATCTATTGGAATTACAATCTTGGGAGTGGGTTGTGCTGTGATGTTGATTTGACCCCACCCTTTCAGAATAATGATACAAATTCCTCAAAGTTCACTCCCTCTACAGTGTAGCAGTGCTCAGCCAAATTTGTGTTTAAAGCTACTCAAAGAGCTCATCCAAGAAAACCCTGAAAATGTGCTCACTATTCCCAGTTCTCCAGTTAGTTTTCCATCAGCTGAGCTCCCTACACTGGCTCATCACATGTCTGACAATCCCAGCATCAGAGGGATGCAGTGGGAACACTCAATCCCACAGACAGAGGATGTCCCAGGAAAGCAGCAGCTTCATCACTTTTGGCAACATTCAGCCAGAAACACAAACTGAAGGGCAGGCACTGGCCTCTTTTCTCTGCTGGCCAGTGACAGGAACTGCGGAACAGCCAGAAGCTGTGTCAGGAGAGGCTGAGGGTGGGTATCAGGAAAAGGTTCTTCACTCAGAGGGTGGCTGGGAAATAGTCACAGCACCAAACCTGCCAGAGCTCAAGTGTTAGGACAACACTCTCAGGCACAAGGTGGGACTCCTGGGGTTTTGCTGTCCAGCCAGGAATTGGACTCAAAGATCCTTGTGGGTCCCTTCCAAATGTTGATTTCCATGATTCAATCAAGTGCACCTTAATTCATCACACTATACTCCTGTTCAGAGAATTACCTGGACAGTTAAAATGCCAACACTTACCAGCTTACACTGACAGTTGTTTAAACAAACAAGAGCTTGACAACCACATTCTCCTTCAGAAGTTCTACTCTAATTAGAGCCGACAAGAAAAGCCCCCCAAAAGAGCAACCCTTGTTCTGAGTGCCCAGACCGCAGCAAAGCGCAATGCCCTTGGCACAAAGCAAGGGGCACCTAAGCAATGCTCTGCACTGACACCAGGAGTCATTCTGTCTTCTTCCTCTCTACTGCTCTTAGGGCCGACAAGTTTGTCCCTTGTACCCACTTGTGTTGTACACCAGAATCACCACGTTCCAAAACAAAGTGAGAGGACAATCTCAAGCACGTTGGCAGCAGAGGCACAGGGGGAGCAGAACACAGCAGAGCAGCTCTTGTTGCAGCCTGAAGGAACTGCAACTTCTGCTCACTTCTGCTCTGGGGGCAGCAGGACCTCTCTCAAATGATAACACAAGGACACAGGTGTAATTCTTAACGAGTTTAGTACCTGCATGGTTGCTGCATTTCCAGCACACTACATTAAAAGGCCCCGAATTACAAGAATCAGAACACGAAAAAAGGACGCTGTCATTGTGGTTCAACCTGACTCCTGTTTCTCCAAGCAGAAACGAGCAGAGCAACTCAAAGCAAACAGGATTTGCCTCCCTTCACGCTTCGGGAACATTTGGCAAGTTTCTAGCAACCTGACTGTGGGATTTTAAGTTAGTTACAATTTCTCAAAGAAAACCGGCACTTAGAGAGCACAGAGGTTTCTTTGACAAAATACCTGCTCTGCAGCACACCTTGGAGACCATCACCCAATGTCAAAGTCACACAACCACAGCACAAGGCACTAAAAGACTGAGTGACATAAGACTGTCATCACAGTTGGAAAAACAAAAGAGACCAAATGCATACTATCATTTTAGAAAGACAATTGAAAAAACATTACCACAGTAGCAATGAATGCACCTTCTCAAAAAATAAGAAACAACGCACTGTTCTGTAATTTGAGGCACATTTGCTTATGGAAATGACCAAAAGAGCCAGTGAGCAAGTTCAGGGTGTAGAGCAGAGCAGAAAGGCTCCCAACACTCCAAGCCTACACCAAGCAAGGGGTGCTGTCCCTGCTGGGGAAGGAAAAGGTGGGGTGGTGGAAGAAGCCACACACAGCAAGTAGAAAGTTTTTAAAAACACTGGTACTTATAAAAAGCACACATGGCTGAGTTCAGGTCTGTGCACATCAGAATCACATCTTTGCCTCTGAAATACAAAAACTATGCACTGAAATTGATTGTTTCATTACTGGGAACTAAGCTAAACCACTGTCCATCTACTGGTCCCTGCAGAACTGCTGATTTCTGTCAGCAGGACTGGGATAATTCCTCTCACATACATCCCTTGCCTGACAGAAGTGCTTTCCAAGGCTACCCCTCACAGCTCATACGATGTTTAAGGTACAAGAGCTAAACCAACAGGTAGTTGTCAATAAGCATTCGGTTCACAACAGTTACACCAAAACATCCAAGTACACAAACTCACAACTTGTCTTTTTTAATATACATTTTACCTCCTGGCAGCTTATGATCCAAAACTCTTTCAGAAACAAACAACCCTGAACACACAAGAAGAATCCAACAACACTGCAGCTCATCTGAAGCACAAACACATCAGCCTATAATTCAGATGAAATAAGGACTGGAGAAATTGTAAGTTGTTCACTATGTCATCCGGAGGTGGTGAACTGATGCAAGAGCAATCTGATTCCAGGCTTATAGAGTCAAGATTTTTGGCTGTTAAATTCACAGGGATGATGAAGGTTCTCACAACAGCAAATTTACTGGTAGAATGACAGTGGAGGAAAACACTGCAAAACTGCAGCCAAGCCCTTTCAAGGCCTCCATGACCCACAGGACACATCCTCCCTCTCAGCCACAGGAGCACCTCACTGACCTGCAGGATCAGGGAAGACACTCTGGGAACAGTGATGGTCAGGCTACACCAGAGAAAATATGTCCACAGATTCAACCCAATAACTCTGTGCACAAAGAAGACAGAAAAGAATAAAGCAACCAAACTGCCTCATTCCCTTCCCCTTCTCATCCCGTTATCAGACCTTAGCTGTCCTGTAACTTACTCATCGACATAATGTATATCCAAGATTAGGAGGAGCATAGAGAGCAGTCTCAGAGAATTAGGTGCAAAAGGAGAAGTGTGGTTTTTGTGAAGTGCCACCCCCTTATTCCTCATTCACATCAGTCCTTCTGCCTTCTTAGAACCAATTCAGGCACTGGAAACACATCCCTGTGGGACTCTCTCTCACCTGCAGTCACCTGCCACACTCAGGGCTCACCCAGGGACAGGAAAGCACAAGCAATGCTACAAAGATACAGAACACAGTCAACATGGAAACCATCTGAGATCAATGCAAACTGTTCAGAGACACTTCCTTTGCATCACTCTCTTATTTTGAGGGCAAAGAAGTGGCTCCCAGTGTCTTCTAGTGTGACTGAAAGCAAAAATGCTCAGTTGTTCCTGAACAGCAGAAGCATTTATCACAGAGCCTCACTTTTGCTTTTGTCTCATATGCACACCCAGTCGCACCTACATGCAAAACAATAAGACATTCTGACAAGTTTGTTACAGCATTTGTGTCCAAGCACATGCTGGTGAAGAGCTCCAGCCTGACTGAAGTCACCCTGGTGAGGGCAACCTGATTGAGCCCTGCAAAGCACAGGAGCCTTCAGTGGGTGCTGTGGAACAAAAACAGCCCCTCAGTGACACTGAACCTTGGCTGAGAGCTCCACAATCCCGAGTCCCAGCTTAGAGGTGTGGCCTCTGACACTGGCAAGGCAATGGATTTGTGGGGAAGCACAAACGCAGCTCCTGAGCTCAGGTACACACAGTTCACAGAACGTGTCAGCAACAGTTTCAATGTGGTCACAAGAAGCAGAACTGGACAGAAATGGTGGGTCAGGAAGGCACCGTTCCTTCTCTCCCCCGTGACGGGTCCTGAGGAAATGTTTACTTGTTACTGCAGAGCCTAAAACTGTCCCTCCATATTCCAAACATGGAAGAAAACTATGGAGGTCGCTTCTGTTAATCAACTGATGTCAGTGTCTCATGAGTAGTCAATTAAGAAGGATTCCACTGTAATCACTATAATAATTAGATCTCTGCTACAAATGCCAACTTAAAATATCTGCACAGAATTAAACAGCAATTGCTCAGTGAAAATGTGATCCAATTTACGTTTAAAAATGCATGGTTTTGTAATTAACCAAGTGTCAAAAAAACCCTTGCTAATTATTAGGCTTTTTATCTGGAACATTGGTTAGAAATGAGGTCACCTACACCGTCTTGAACATTGTAGTAGATTATTTTCCCCATATTGAAATCAGACACTTCTAAGAGACTGCAAGGAGTCTGTCCCTCTCCTCGACACAAATCTTGCCTCTGTGTTTGTGGACTTCCAGCAGCAGATTGCCTACAACTTGCAGGAAATGTTCGCCTGCTCTGCTTGTTCAGTGAATGGTGGCAGCCAGGTGGAGGCACACACACAGCATTTGATCCAGAAATCTAACACTGGTACCAGAGATCATGACAACACTAGAAGAAATGGAGAGTGATTTGTTATCCTGTCACCAGAAGGCTGAAATCAGTTTCATGTTTTAAATTCCTGTGTAAAACAGATAGGCAGAGCTAAAGAAATGAATGAGACGGGCTCAAGATATACCAGAGGATAAAGTGCACAACCTTAGGAATCTGGAAAGCTCCAGTATTTCACACATGCATTAATTATCCAGGGAGGCTCACAAACACGATTCAGCACCTCTGTCTTTCCAGACACAAGTCAGACTAAAGAGCCTTGGCGGACAAACTGCCACTGTCCAACATTCATTCAGAGCCACAAGACCCAGATCTACCGGAAATACTTAGTTTAGGAATCACTAAAGATCAAAACTAGCAGAAAAGCTGATCCATCTTTTCAGTGTTGGTAATGGCCACAAAAAACCCCCAAATCTTTGCCTCTGGAATCACTTTGGCTCACATGGAATTCCTTCCTCCCTGTAACCCATAGAGGGAAGTTACTTTTTGATGGGAGGTGAATCAGTTCATGGACAAGTAATGCCAAGACTGGAACAAACCCCAGGAAAACACAGGAACTGCCTCTTCTCACCACCACAGATAAAGCAGCTCAGCCCCTACCACAGACTGACCTGCAAACTTGCCCAGGTGCCCCCTCCTCCCCTCAGCCCAATGTTCCAGCTGGACCATCACCTGTGAGACCACAATGCTTCAAAACTGGTTCAGTCATCTGTAGTAAACAGAATATAGTTTAATAACTAAGTAATTTCACCCTAAATAAAGGATTCTAAAGAACATATTAAGATGCTTTTATTGTCTAAGTAGTCCAGGGCATGGCCTCCCTGCCAAAACCAAACTGTAACACAAAGTGCACTAAGCCTTTCTCCCCTTTACAAGAACAGAGCTTTCAGGATACAGGCTACAACTGACAGCAGCTCTTACAATTTAACCTTTCCTCATCGGCTCTAAACCCATTTAGGAGAGCCTGAACAGATCTTTACAGCAAAATTATTTTCCCCCTGTATGTGAAATACGGAGGTGGAACTTCCAAGATAATTTCCTCACTTGACTCATAATGAAATTGTACCAAGTTCCCAAGCTAAAAGACAGATGCAGAGATAACTTGCTGCTTTCTTAAAACACTATTATGCACTAGCAATAGTTTGTAACTCAAACAATTTTTGATGGCAAAAGCTTATGCTTGGATTCCAGCATTTTTCTTAGTTACAAGGACTCAGTGCTGCTGTTAACAGTATTCGGCACTGATGCAAAACAGCGTCATTTGAATAACAAGCAACACGGTGGCTCAACAAGTTTCTTTTCTGTTTCACTACCCTCCCAACAGCACTAATCTGCAGATGCACACGGGGTAGTGTGTTCCAACACAGACAGGAGCCTCAACTATTCCAGCTACAAATCATCACAGAACATCACACACAGCACCGGGCGACATTAAAGGTGAAGGTACAAATCTACATTGACAGCAGCATGAAAAAAGAAATCAACTCAGTTGGGTGAATTGTTTTTACATTTCTCTCAGAGTTTTTTGTATCAACTACCACTCCATCCACAGGAGTTGTTCCTCAGACCTGCTTTTCAAGTGATTCTCATTAAATCAACCCTCTTCCACTGCAGTAAAGACGTATCTCAGTCTGGATCCATTCACCAACTTGGCAGCAGCAAGAGACGTAAGACAAGGAGAAAGAGCAGGCAAAGGACCAAAGCTGTGACGTTCAGCCTGAGCAGCAGCTCCAGCTCACAGTACTGGCCCTCCGAAGGCTCAAAACCACTCCCCCCTCCACAGGCCAACTGCAGAGAGCGACAGCTGCCCAGATCTACATATGATCAAAGATTCCGCAGAAAAAACAAGTCTAAGAACATGACTCAGCTGGTTTTGGTTTGTGGTTTTTGGAATTTTTTTAAAGTATTACCAAGAGATCCTGAAAACATTAGCTAAAGTTACTACTTTTCCCCTCAAAATTTGCAACAAGACTCCCCAAACTCAACATTACCCAGAGCTTGACTGTCAGATCCTTGAACAGAAAATTGCCCAACTCCCCAAGGACTTCAAATAAGCAGCTGTCCAGTGGGGCTGGCTGGGCTGGCCTAAATGCCAGCCGCTATTAGTCATCAAACTCCTCAAAGATGCAGAATACTTTTGGGCACTCACTGCAAGGCAAGTGTGCATTTTATCAGAGTACACTTTGCCAAACCCCATCTCAGAGAGGAGCCCACGGCATCCTTACCCAGGACAGCAAGAGAGCACCAAACCCACAGCCAGACTCCCACAGCTGTTTTCTCTGAGCCACAGAAGCTGGGAGTGGAAGGCACATTTACTTCAGTCTTTGTTTAGTAGTCCAAGAATCTCTTTCCTCTGTTGAACTTTTTGGGCCAGTGTACAACTCTGATGTTACAGAGCCTTGAGAGACACTCACACATATGCAACTTTCTACAGAAAGTTTGTAACGGAAATTGAGATTTATACTGAACATTATACAATATTCAAGTTATGTGGGAACACAAAAACATCAAAACTACTGCTAAGAAAAATCAAGTATCAACGGTCGTCTAAGTTCATTCATGAGCTGAGGTTCAGCATCTCATGTCACACAACCAGAAGTTTGCTGCACCAACCTAAATGATCACGTGTGTACTCCACATAAAAAGCTCCTACATGGCAATTCAGTTAAAAGATTCACACTAAAGACTCTTCCAGAGCATAGTCCTAAGCTATCCAGCTTATTTATGATTCTCAAAATAAACAAAAACCTTTCTAACATTAATGGCTTCAATGCTACAGGGCAGGAATTGTCTTGCAGGAGCAGCACACAGGGCACAGCCAGGACCCAAAGCTGTCTGTCACACCAGCACTTTCAGAGCCTCCACTGTATCTCCATTTAGGTACTTTATTCTTCTGCATAAAGATTTCTTTCTACTGTGTTGTCCACTGATGAGTAGAAACACATGCACAGGCTGGCAGAGTGCTCCCAACCTTGGCCTTGAATCACCAAAGTTCCCATCTCATATTCCTCCAAATTACAACTTCTGTCATAAGGGGGAGAAAAAAACCCCACTGCAGTTTGTAACTCTCAGTAAAAGGAGCTTTTCATGTACCAAGACAGCAAACCACCAAGAGAGTTGACAAGACATTTGGGAAAACTAAATTCACACCCCCCAGTACAAATGCTGGAAGAGACAAACTCCAGAGTTGCACTTACAAGGTACCTCGTAAGGAGAAATCTGCTCAGCAAACACTTAGAATTGCTTTAGTCAACTACATTTTGTCAAAGTACATTCATGGAAACGCAAGTAAATCCTACCAATACTTTTCACCTGAACACTCCCAGTTTCTGTGCTCACAACACAAACAGATCAAAAAGTGGGAAAGTCCTTCTTCAGCAGTGACACCGACAGGTGCAATTCTGAATAACTTAGATTTTCCACAGACTGCACCACTGCCATGAGCTTATCTCTGTATTTCCTGCTACACATGTCAGTCTCCAGTTTGTGACTCCACATACCCAGACACTTTCCCTGGGTTAGGATGAACATTGCTTCATCTGAATCACAAAGATGCTGCCTGGAGCAGAGGCCCACAATAGGCTTAAAAGCTTAGACAAGAGATCAACTGAAGTTTCCTGAGCAGCAAAAATATGTTCTGAATGATAAACTGCAATGAGTCAGACACCAAATCATTGTCCTTCACAGGTCAGCTGTTCATGGTGACTTGCAATCCCCAAGTTTGTTTAGATTGCCTTTAAAAATGCAAGACAGAGTAGCATTTCCAACTCATGACCTTCTACCTGCAAACTAGGATCAAACCTGGTTTTAAGGCTGGTACAAACACTGAGCCACAAAGACATCAAGTCATATGGAGGAGGGGATGAAAGAAGGAAGAACAGAGGGGAATGAGAAAGATTTTCTATAAGAACAAGCATCTCCTCAATATCTGCAAGTTCAACATATTTCAAGTGCCACTGTTACTCCCTCAGTGCTCTGTTCAGTGTCTGGCTCTGACCCTGGCCATCGGCTGAAGCCCATCGTGCTGCCACATGTGCAGCTGCAGTTACTGATTCCTAAGGGGCAATTCCCAGCTGCAGCTATGGATATCCATGACTTCATGTGCCTATGGAAGATACAGAAATACAGTAAGAGCAACAGACGTTTTAGAGACTGCTCCTCAAATCCTGAGGCCCAGCACACACCCCACCCACCCACCAGGAGAGAAACAGAAACACTTGACAGGACTTCAGAAGATGTCTCCTTATGCCACCCCTGTCCCTCTCACCACCCAGTGCCATGTAAACTACCAAAGGCTGCAAGATACTTGCACTTTTCATTAATTATGTCCCCTCTGTGCAAGAACTATTTTAGCTACAGCACCATTAATGAGCATGTTTATGAAAGGTTATTTCGCACATTGTATCTTGAAAAGTATCAGTTTGACAGTGAACACTTCTTAGAGAATAAAATTCAGAGCTGCCCAACATGTCATACTTTTAAATTACCAACTGCAGCTGCAGTTTCATACCACTTACCACATGAAATGGCGTGATTTGGCTCACGGTAGCTGCAAGCCAAAGAAAGATTTCCATCTCTGGAAACACTACTGTTGCCAAAAGCTGGCTTAGGACCTCAAATTCCAGTTCCACCTGTGCAGACAGTGCCATCTGCTAAAGTGACTGTCTAAGTTCCCTCAAACCCTCAGCAATAAATCCTGCTTCACATTCTCAGGTACTGTGAGCATGGAATTCGTATTTTCCAAGAGAGAGAAGAGAGGGAGCAAAGCATTGAAACAATCCACAGTCAACTTCTAGGACCATCTGAGGAGGACCTACATCCCAGGCCAGCTGCGCTCACTCCCTCTCCCTGTCGGAGGTGGGAGCAACCCACAAAGCCCAAACAAACATTCAGCCAGTAAAAACACGGGAGGTGAACTCCACACACACCCCTGACCTCAGTGCAAAACAACTCAGGGTAAGACACACTCCAGCGAAATTATGGCTCAACCTTCCCCTTCTCTCTTTTAACCAAAGAAGTGCCTCTTACCCAGCACCGTCACAAGCACAGCTCAGGTTAAGAGATCAAATTTGCTTTGCTGAGGCAGGACAGTATTCACGAGAACATTAACACTGGGAAACATTCAAAGTAAACCATTATCTTCCAGAAAATGATAGCAGGGAAAGTACAATTCAATACAAGCCAAAATAAAATGTCAGGTATCCTACAACTATAATTTTTTAAATTACTGATTTAAGCCAACCTCTAGGTACATTAAAAAAATAACCAGGTTCCTAAATCACGAGCAGAGACCTTTTTTACAGGCTGAAATGTATCAATAATGAACAGACTGAGGACTTGGGTTTACAGGTTTGGTTTTTCTGACAGGCTCTCATTTAGCAATGGGAATATCCCAGAAGTGTTTTTCTTATTGCTTCTGGATGACTTTGGAACTTCCTACTCCCCTGCCATCCAGTAACAAAACTGTTCCTTTCTGATGGGACTTGTTCCAGGACATACCCATGACACCAACACTTCAATTAGAGCCAGCACATGTTTGTTACTGTCCTCAGTAACAAAAACTTTTAGAAGCACTTCAGAGATTCTCTTTCCTCCTGCAGCACTGACCAAGGCTCAGGTTTTTATTCCTAGGACATTCTGTAGCCCACGTTCCAACTCCTATACCCTCAAAGACATTTCACAACTTCCATCCAGCAGCACAAGGTCCTTCTGCAGAGAAGTACAGATGCCAAGGAAACCCAGGCCAGACATGAGGGTTTAAGCATTAACTGCAACAAACCTCACTGCTTTCTGTTCCACTCCAAGAGACATCAAATTGGTTTTCAATACGTCAACATTTAGCTACAATTAATCACATTTCTAAACATCTCCTCAAGACCAGACACCTCTCTTTCAGAGGAAGGCTGAGACCGCGGAGATGCAACACAAAGTTCTGTTCATCACTCGTAAGCTACAGCTCTTGTGAAGATTTGTTGAAGAGGTGCTTTGTAAACATCCATCATTCACAGATTTCCCACACTCATTCCTTTCTCACAGAACAAACCTCGCATTACTGACAAGAGAACCTGGTTTACTCCAGTTTTGGTACCTCAGGTTCCTTCCCTTCCTACGAACAGCAAGAAAATAAAGCCTTATCTACTGACTTGAAGTTCAAAATATGAAAAACATTAATTCCCCAAGAGGGACTGTGAGTATTAAACCCCCTTTGACCCTGAGAATTGAACAGTCTCATTCAGTACTTGGCCTACTTTGAGACCACAGCATCCTCGGCACAGAACTGAGCAAGTGCACCAATATTAACTTTCTTCTGACTAAAGACAAATAGCAAGAGAAGGGCAAACAAGGTCACCATGTTTGGCAAAGAACACATGAAAGTTAAAAAAAGGCATCGAGAAACAGCCTGGAGGTGCATAAATGCATCCACAAGTATCTGAAAGATCCAACACTTTTGTATAAGAAACTTGCTTACAGGATTCCAGACAAAATACAAAACATTCTGCAGTACTTGAACTCAAGCTGGCTCTCACCTGTAGCCTGACTTTCAAATTTTATAACAAAACCGTCCTGTTGTCTTAAATTTAGCTCTTATGAGATGTTGTGTATGTAGGTTACTGAATCATAAATATTTTAAATCACATCCCAATACAGCAAAATCTTTCTGAAGCCATTTCCTGTTTTCTGCCATTCTTTTCAGAATTTTTTCTTGACAAAAATCGAGTAACAAAAAGGCACAAAGAACACGACCTGCTGAAATGCTAATACAGGATTGGGGGTGGAGGGGTGAGGACTTAGCACACAGTTAAAAGCTGCATTTCCTAAGCAAAAATATAAAGCACAGGGGAAACGAGGAGTCCAATTTTATCACCAGTGTTTAAAGAAACTCAAGCAAGGAGAAGAAAACTAGAAAACTTAGAAACACAAAAGAACAGGTCATTTCAAATAATTAAACAGTGGGAAATGCCTGGAAGAGAAGATGTTACTCTGCAGACAGCGATGGAGAATGATAATTGACACAAACAGTTAAAAACTATTAAAAACCAAGTCATACAAAGTGCTTTCACACCTATGCCAAGCAAAGTGTTCAGAGACACTGGTTACAGACCAGGAGAGTTTGGAAAAGCAACACACAGAACTTGTTTAGCAAAGGGGAAAGGGTGCATCCTTAATGCACAATCACAACTTTCATACCACAGCCTCGAACAAAATCCTCACATTTTGAAAAGGAAAATCTGGGAAACAAGAGCCAGTGCACAATCCCTCTCTGCCTGCCAACACACTCTCAGCAGCCATGCTTTGAATTGAACACCCGATCAATGAAAATCCTGCAGCCTGCAGCTCTTCAGACCCTAACAGGAAGCAACAGGAGCTTTAATGTTCCTACAGGGCAGCCTTTACTGCAAACCTCTCTCCTCAAATGCAACCTTTTGGAGTTCTGCAGGAAGGCTACAAGATCTCCAATTGATTTCTACTTACAACTTGGAAAGAATAACCTTGAAGTTTTGAAATGGATGTAAAGTATGAACTCAAACAGATACTGGAAAGCAATTCTTTCCAACAACAGCCCCTTGACAGCTTCCAATTCAAAAAGCACTAATTTCTTAATTCCTGATTAAATATAAAGGAAACAAATCTTTCTGAGTGGTACTTCAGCCTTAAGAGGATCGTTTCCTCTCTCACTCAAATTGTGCTAGAAGAGACTGACAGACCAGAAAGTTTTCAAACTTTTATTCCATCCTCAATTCACACAGTTCACCTTCACGTATTTGTTTAACCAGGAGGATCCTCCCAGAACAGGGTCAGTCCCTGAAAGCACAAAGCTCAGAACTCAGGAACACACAGGCCCTGGTGGAAGGCAGAGCAGAGGAATACATTAAAGACACACGCAGGCAGCAGCCAGCACTTTCTGCCTGATGCACCACTCACTGGGTGTGTTTGCTCCTCAGCATTAAAGCTGGATTTTCCTCTCACAAGGACAATGTGGAAATACAGGAGAACAAGTAACTTAATCCATTTACCTACAGCCAGCCAACTACAACATTCTGCTCTAGCAGAGGAGACTCCTGCACACACACACTCTCCTTCCTTTAAAAACTTTAAAAGCAAGGCATTAACTTAGAGGTATTCAGAACTCAGACTGAACACTCCACAAATTGATAAATACTTGCATATACGTTTCTGAGGAACACGATCCTATTATCAGGGCACATTTACAGCTACAAGAGAAGTGGTCTCCACTCAATGAAAACATCAGCAGATTTCAGGGTTTGCTCCACTGCACATTTTTCCCACCTGAAACAACTGAGTGTAAGGCAGGTTCCTATGAACAATTACAATTTTACTGGAATGTGAGCTATTGTAATTCAAACTAAGCACACATCACCAGGTTCTCTAACATTAAGGTTACTGAACTATTGCCCCTTCCCATTACTGTTACTTCACATACAATTAATATGCAACCAGACTAACTTTAGGGGGCCCCTCCTTAATTCTGGCTATGAAAATTCCCAGGAGATAAAGCCTTTCCATACAAGTCTGGCTTTAAAATTACTTACAATTTACCCTGACAGAAGCTCCTCTCCTTCAACTCCAACCCCCTGCCACCTGTGTTACTTCTTGTGCTGTTAATACTACTACTAACAAAGTTTTATTTGTGGATGTCTCCCTTCCCTCATCTTTATGTAAACAATTTGAGACATTTTGAATCTCTCCCCACTGTTAACCACAATCACTGTAAGTCAATGAGTACAAGTCAGTCCAGCCTTTTTTTACTTCAAGTCTGGACAGGGCAGTGAGTCTTGCTCTGTTCACTCTGCCAGGCAGGAAGTCATTGCTGGCACAGGTCTGGTTTGTGTGCAGTTATTGGGAAGTCAAGAACAGGGTAAAGTGGAGTCTACATCCAGTTCTTCTGGAACAGCTTCCCTAGAAGGGATCACACTGCTGCTGCATACATATATAACTCATGGAATAGAATCACAGAATATCCTGAGCTGGAAGGGGCATCACCCACAGGCATCAAGTCCAGGACAACCACAAGAGCCACTCCATGTGCCTGAGAGCACTGCCCAAATGTTTCCTTGGCAGGCTCTGTGCCATGAGCCCAGGGGAGCCTCTTCCAGTGCCCAACCACCCTCTCTCTGGATGAAGAAACTTTTGCTAATATCCAGCCTAAACATTCCCTGCCACAGTGCCATGCCATTAAAATAATGAGGACATTTTAAATAATCCCACTTTCAAAAAGAAAAACCTTTCAATGTAAAATACTGTAGACAACAAACAAACTGAAGTCTAATTCACACCCTCCAAAATTTCAAAACAGAATCTGGACCTCCTGGAGAAGCCTCTGAGGTGCAACCAACTGCTGCTCCTTCTGAAAGGTTGTATGTTCAGCATCAGAGCAGGACACACGCCCCTTCACACCACTATCGCACACGACTGGCAGCCTGTACAGAACCAACATCACCTCATCAAACACCTCAGCAGCACTTCCCTTGTTGCCAGAAAAGAATCCTCCCACACTCCTTGTGCAGTGTCAGAAGGAAAACATTCCTTCATTACAGCAGCAGGGAATGGATTTCCTGTGAATGCTTTCCTTCTAACACTCCACAAGGAGAGTGAGGGGGTTCTTTTCTGGCCTTTTTGGGCAACACCTGGCTCACAACTTCAAGACAGTGCCCAACCTTCCTACAGCAAAACAACAGGACATCTATCAGCAGTCCTCAACTTTTACACAGAACTGCAGCTTCCAGGAAGTTGTCAAATCCCAAAGGTGTGATCCCTCATATACAAGTTAAGTGTATTCAAAGTTAAGCACAAAGATAAGACTAGACTGGTATATAAAATTAATGCCTCCTATGACTGGAGCAGGAAGCAACACTCTTCCAGTTTACAGGACTCCTGAATCAAGGAATAGGCAAAACAAGTGCCTCTACACTCTCCACATTTACTTCAAAATCCTTAAATGCTTCAGTTGTCCTCTTCTAAAAAGACACCTCTAAAGGAGTTCAGCTGCTCTATTTAAGATCTCAGGACTTTTACAACTAGAGAGGAGGGCACAGATGCTCTTCTATTAGTAAACAAAAAACCTTATGGGGAGTTTCCTGACACTACATGAAAGGAAAAAAAAAAAGAAGAAATCCAGACTTGAACCTCATTCAGTTACATTACCTGCTATGATTTCACATCCGTGTAATTCTTACTGCCCTGACAAGACTCTGGAACACTTACCATCCATGAGGGTGTGCCAGCAAGGCAGTGGTTATTTTAAGAGTACTTAAGACACCATGTACAGGGGTGTTTAACCAGAAATACACACATTTATGGAAGCCTTCACAGAATGGAGTTTCTTAAGCTGACAAGAATATTATAAAAAAGACTGTGGAACCTTTAGTTAAATTTCCATATGTAAGTTAAGACTGTTCATACACTGACTCACTACACCTCAGCTACACACTTCACACATTTTTAAATTCATGGTAACATATGGCTCCTTGTGCATTCCTTGCCAGCTTTTTCCCTTGGAAAACTAAACCCAGCTGTTTCAGCAGCAGAGAATCTGGACACGGTAACCTCCCAATGCCTCCAGCATGGATCTGGGAGGAGAAAGGCTTGATCTTCTGTGCAGATAATGCCTGGAGGAGCTCTGTGGGAGCAGTGCCCAGGGCAGCTCTGAGGACAGGATGCAATCCTCACCAAACTGGGGACACCAAAACTTACCAAGCAGTGCTTTGCTAAGACACATCCTATTGGAGAACATGCTTGAAGTGCTCTGAAGCATCTGAGGGAATATCAGCTTATCTAAACCACGTCTCCTACAGCATTTAGCAAATACTGACAGGTCATGCTGAAGGGGGGGTGGAAAAATTATGTCTAGTAACAAAATCCTACCAAATAAGCTTTTCTTAAACATCCCCCAGGGCAGGGAAGTGAAGATAACACAGCTGTGGATTTGAAGAGATCAAAAGCAGAGTTTGACCAAACTGTTGAAACAGTTTAAACACCAGGTAACAGAGCACAACACTATCCACAGATGATAACTCCACACACAGCGTTAAATCCACCTGCTGTGCAACCTGACAGTTACACCCTGACACATTTACAAGGGAAAGAGTAAGAACTGAACCAACAAATTCATTCTGTACAGATAACTGTGGACTCGGGGTAGTTAATTCCTCGATCTGTGACGAGCAACACCAACTAAAAACAGAAGCCAGTTTAAATTTTAACCTCTGAAATCACCATCAAAAATCTAGAATGCACCTCCAGAATTAAGGTGGGCAATGATTCACCACCAGACCAGGACTTAAGTCAGGAGGGGGAATTAAGAATAATTTAATAAAGCAACAGGAGCCTCTCCCTGCCTCCACATCAAGGAGAGAGACCAAGGGATTTTAAAAAGTTTACCTGAGGGAAAACAACACATCTAACCTCTACAAACTTGAACACGCACAAGACAAGAATCCAAATGCAACATTCAAAACCTCAGCAGCCCACAGCACTTTCAGCATTTATTTACATCAGGATAATGAACTCACTCAAGAAAAAAATGAAACAAAAAATCCCCTCAAAGCCACAATAATTCCCATCCCACAAGACTGTTATTAAATCTGAAAATGTCATCAACACAGACATACTTTCCTGTTAGATAATTAATTTTTATTCTATAGACTAAGGGACTTAATTAAAAGTATCTCTGCTCACGCACTAATCTTTGCTGAGGTGTTGCTAAGAAATTCTAACCTCCCAACATTTAAAAGATGCCTTATAATGTTGACATGAGGTGCTTCACACACATGGACTTGTTCCTTTTTTGAATTCTCTTAAAAAAAACAAACCCCAAAGCCCCTAGCAACCACCTACCATATTCACAGTAACCCTCCCTAAGGATGTATTTTGTTTATTATCTACAAAGTCTCAAATTCCCTCTAAGTCGCTATTTTTTGTCTAAGAGAATCCAGAGGCTGGGGATGCAGAGTGTGTTCAATGTCCTCTCCTTTCAAAACCAACGCAAGGAAAACCAGTGGAGTTTCCCTTGGTTTGGCCGGAGGCCATCAACTCCAAATCCAAACCCAGGATGCCTGTAGAGCTTTCTACCTGAAACATGGCACTGAATACATTCCAAAAGCTTCAGTCTGTCCCATTTTTTCAGTTTTTATTTCACTTTACTGAAGTTACCTCTGCTCTGCTTTTCCAGCTGGATCCTTTCAGTCTAGAATATGAATTTCCAGTTAAGGAAAAAGCAACAACCCCTTCAAAACCAGAGAACCACATATTACACAAATCAACACCTTCCAGAAAGTCCTCCATAAAGGATAAACAAACCCAACCCACCTACTTTTTATTCAGTTAATTACCAATTAAATTGACTTCTAGCCAAATCTTCATTACTGTACTATTAACAGTGGCCTGGTTCTCAAAATTACAGCACTGAGATTGTGCTTCGCTCAAAAACAGGATTTTGAGATAACACAGGGGATGTTCAGTGTTATATAAGAAGTGTAATTATATTTAGAAGGATTTTTTTTTTGACATCTCTGTGTTTCCTGACACTTTTTGGCTTCTTAGATTTAGCAACTGACTGGGCAACAGCCACAATGTGTTCTACCCCAAAAACCTGGGAGCTAAACCAACTGCCAGAGCCCTGGATCAGCTGCTGACTTCCACTGTGAGCCAGAGAGCTTTTTACTCCTCTTTTACCTCTAAACAAAACCCTTAACTGGAGAAGCAAGGCAGACTCTACTGGGTAACAGAAATAACGTCACTTTAAGGCCCATTGTTGTCACTTCTTTAGAAGAGTTACTATGTCCCTCCTGTCAATGGTGTGCTTTAGAACTCAGATCAGCTTTGCAAGGCTGGTTTTACTGCAGGACTCAGAGTATCCCTGCTCACTGAAGTTTCCAGTTGTAATAATGAAGATGCACTATTCTCCCTATTTATTCCTTGTAGGGACAGGATGGGAGAAAGATAAGATGAAAGGGAAGCAAAATAAGATTCCTTTTTGTGCATCAAAACAGTAATTAGTCATTTAAATATCTTGTGACTTGATGCTGGAATATTAAATCCCTTTGATTGCATTTTTCCCCAGGGAAAGTTATCTAGTCAAGAGGAGAGCTCTTAGCTCCAAATATGTGTGTATTTAAAATTACATTTATGCAAAACTCAAGGCAACGTTAGAATTCTATTTATACAAAGTTATAAATGCTTGTTCACACCAGTTGAAGCCGCCCTCTCCTCCAGATTCTTACGGACACTTTGCCATCTGTTTGTAATACAAAACATCTATCAGTTTGGCAAGGATTAGGAAAAAAATCCTCCAGCTCAGGTCTTCAGCTGCTACATAACACAAACAACTACCAGCTTCCCTAAATCCTGCAGGGCATCAAGTTCGGGAAACAGAGCAGCGGAGGGGATTCAACCTGCGAGGTTTGTCACAGCTTCAGCCACAGGATTGTGTCTCTCTGTTGTCAACCCCAACATAAAACTGAAGAGAAAGCTTTTTAGGGCAACCAGAGGGAAGGGAGGAAATGGAGCAAGTTTGCAGAAACAAGAAGGAGGAAGAGTTCAATGTCAACTATTTTATGTAAGAGGAGAAAGTGATTCAGAAAGACACCCGTGTTTACTGATGGCAAACAAACCTCTCCTGGGGGTGTGAGCTGCGTGTGTACACACACATTCAAACACCTGCAGGAGCAAACTCCAGCTGGGCAAAGTGTCTCCCTACACCCACAGCTCGGGAGTTTAACCCTCGAAGCTACATTTAGGAAACAAAAGCACGCCGTTAACCACACAAACAAGCCTTGTAATTAATGTTTAATATCTTCCCCTTGCCCATGACTACTGCTCCTCAGCTGGGACCTATCTCTGGGTTTAGGGAGACTCAGACAGACAGCCCAGGTAGTTTTCTAACCTGAGGACTTGGAACTGCCAGGCAAGCGGCAGAAGAGAAGGACAGCAACCTGACACTTCTGTGTTAAAAAGTGCTCACTTGAGCCAAGAAATAAACTCAGCAAGCGTCACAGCAAAGTATAAACTTCTGGCACAGAAAGAAATTAAGAGTGCTTTCTCTCTTATTCAGAATCTACAGGTATCAATTAAAATAGACCTACTGTGTCAAAAAGAAACACAAGCATCCTAAGCGCTCAATGGATACCACGTTAAAGTTTTGAGCATCTTCACCAAACAGAACTATAAAAAACATCAACATAAAAAAAACCCAAACAACAAACCACCAGACTTCACAATATATGCTTCAGCAGAGGTTTAGAGCAACTTGTAACTCGCACAAGACTTGGAAATACTGAAACATGTTAAAATAGTAGGGACTTACACTAAAATGTCTGAGAGAGCAATTACTGAATAGACAGCAAAATGCAAAGAGCATTCATTACTGTCTAGAAGTCCTTCTACCCGAAGGCACTTCACAAAAATTCTCTGAATCAGTCACCTTACAGGAGCAGTGACACAAGGAGAAAACTCCATTTAAAGATGGCACTTCTCTTTAAACCTAGAACAAACACAGCTCAAAGTTTGCTACACCTAGAAATGCAAACAGAAACTTTGCAGCCTGTCACCTTCGAAGGACAATGGAAGTCTGACAGCGAGGAAAAGTCAGGACCGTGAAACTGTCACCTTTGTTCTTCGCACCCAACTCCAGACCCCGGTTACATAACCGTGTTCCTACAGCTCTCCCGTTTGCTGAGCTTAATGCACAGCCGGGGACAACGGAGGCAGCAACCGAAGGGCTGCAAACACTGAGAACGACAACACGCTTCGGGGCAGGGGTGTGCAGTGACAACAGCCCCCTCACGGTGTACCTGCAGCAGCAACACCCGCAGCTCGCTACACCCGGCCGGGGAAGGGCCGAGGGAACCATTCAACGATCCTGAAGTTCAGGAAGGTTTAAAGTTTCATGCTCCGCCGAGGCAACAAAAACCGAGCGGGACTTTTAACCTCCAACGCGGATTTCCTTCCTTTCGAGTCGCGTCCCAGCACCGACTTTCGCAGGGACCGTCACGACTTTTTTATGTTACCCCGCGCCCGCCCCAAGGCGCTTCCAGGGGCTTTCCAAGTCAAGCCCGGCGGGAAGCCCTTCCGCTGCCCATCCCTCGCAGCGGGGAAAACCCAAAGCGTTCCCATCCCGTCCCGTCCCGTCCCGGCCCCGCTCCCGCCGCCGCTGCCCCGAGGGAGGGAGCGGGGCCCGCGCGCGCTCCCGCCGCCGCGCGCCCCCCGCGGCTCG
>VXBA01001379.1:1252920-1267429 GCA_013399895.1 Serilophus lunatus
AATTGCCGGCCCCGACCTTTCCGGCCGCCCGGGGGCCGGACCCGCCGGGCGCTGAAGTCGCCTCGGGCCGGGCGGGGCGGGGTCCCGGGCAGCGCCCCCCGCCCCAGGGACGCGCCGGGCGCGGCCCCTCCGCCTTCGCGCTCCGGGCAGGAGAAACTCTGCCCGAACACGGGGAAGCGCCCCAAGAGCCGGGCGGCACCCGCAGGGCCCCGGCCCCTTCGCTCCGAGGCTGTCACGGCGTTGGTCCGGCGGGGTGAAGCCCCGAGCGGTGACCCGCTCAGGGCAGGGAGCGCCCCCCGAGCCCGTCCCGTTAGGGGCGCTCGGTTACATCCCGCGGGGCCGAGTCAGCGGAGGCGCCGTTGTGCCGTGAGCGAGGGCCGGGAAGCGCGGAGCCTGGCCGGACCCAGCGCGGCCACGGGAGCGGCAAACTGCGCTCCCGCCAGGCCGGGGCTGGAGCCTCCGCTGGAGGAGGAACAATCCACGTGCTCCTGTGTTATGTTCTTGCACCAAGTCATCATTTAATTCCGGTTCTGTAGTTAAACACACCTTCTTGAAGTTACGCTTATTTCCATGTAAAAATATGAGAAAGTTGCGTTGGGTTGAATTGGAGTGTCCCCTTCCACTTTTAATGCAAAATCCTGTCGTTTTGTAGAGTTACACGAGAATCGTGTTCTTTATCACACACTACTCCTGGGAAATAGAAATTTCAGAAACAGGACATGGATATAACAAAATGTAGAAAAGCCTTGGTTTGCTTAGCAGTTGTAGCAATCCAATATCTATAATAGAAACAAGTGCCATTTTTTTAAAAAACCACATCACCTCTTTAATAATAATCATAATACCACCATCCTCAACCTTGAGCGACTACGAGACACTGTATGAACTATTTATTACTCGATGCAGTTGTTAGCAGCAGTTTCAAGCCAACTATCTGCATGTTTGTCTTCCCTGCAGGTCTCCCAAACACTTTAACTTGCAAGTCATTTGGCTTCATAACCTCCCTGGGACCACACATTCTGTCTGTATTGCAAATGGGTAATGCAGGGGAAGACAGCTGCTAGGGAGAATAACCTTTTTTTTTTAGAAGGGCTTTCTGTTTGTTTTTAAGGACAGTGGCATGAACTAAGGAATATTGTTGTACTAATTTGTATTTCAGTAGTCACGTCAGAACCTAATGTTTAAACATCATATTGCTTTTTACTCTCATTTTAAAGCACTACCTAGAAATAGTAATCTCAGAATAAATTGCCCATAAAACATCTACACGGTTTTCCACAAATACTAAATAATTTAGTTTACCAAATTAGCAGAACGATAAGGTGATGACAAAAAAATAAAAAAGCAATATGCCATCATAGATTGACATTGACTTAAAACATTAAATGAAAATGAAACACCTGGCAGCTGAGCAAAAAAAAAAAAAAAGGCCATTAAATGTAACTCCCCACTTACACTGATGAAAGGAAAACAATACATAATGGACGTAATGAAAAGCAAAGAATTGAAAATACCCGGAATTAGAAAGAAAGAAAAATCAAGTTCAAACTTATCCTTAATTGACCTTTGTATTTCTAACTCTGCTACAGGCTTGAGAAAAGTGCAGAGCAAGCAGAACAGACAATAACATTTGGATACAAAGAGGACAGTATGCATTAAGAAAGAGTTTTGGCCTGAAATGCTTGGACTCAACAGCTTTTAATGTTTTGCCAATAAAATAGAGTGTGGTTAAATATTTTGTAGCAAAAGATGATTAGTCCTCAAAATTACCGAAATTAATTTGCTAGTAAGATGGAAAGTGTGATACTTGAAAAGAATACAACATAAGCTCTAATGTCTGTTCTGCAAAAGGTGGAGACAGGGAAAGGTATAGAACATAAACAGGCTGCTGTTTCCATTTTACCTTCCTTTCAGTTAAGAAAATGCAGGTATACTTTATTTTTTCATTTTGTAGCTTTTACCAAAATGCTCACGTTACATCTGTGGGTATCAGTGCTGCACTATGACTGTAGTTCATGTACAATTGGTATGTTTTGCATAATGACCAAAACACTCTTTGCAAGCTCAGTAAAGTGCAAACTAATATGTTGGAACAAAGTGCTGTGCATCTCTTTAAAAAAAGTGAACAGTAAGGTAAAGGAACTGAAGTATAATGAATTAATGAACTGCTGGGGGTTTTGTGTGCAAACTGCTGAAATTAGATCTTTAACATTTGGAGCATTTCTTTAAGGCTTCATCTTTTCATGAACTCAAAACAACTAAAACAAACTTTACTAAAATGAACACTTGGTATATCAGCTATGCAGCTGGTAAATATAACCATTTCAATATACATTCAAGAGTATTCAATTCAGACTGAGCATCAGAGACAGGGGTCTCCTGTGCTCTCATTTAACTCGGGGTTATGAAACCCAAAAACTTAAATTGTTATTCTGGCTGACAAGTTGTGTGTACTCTGACAAGTTTGGGAAATTTTAGTATTTATTTAGTTTTGTGGCTTAAGACCTCTCTGAGTTAAAGACTTCCAGTCATTTTTTTGAGCATGAAATGTAGTCTTTTGAACATGAGTTTAATATTGTCTCCCATTCCAACACCAGTCATCATCACAAAAGAGCTACACACAATGTATGTCTAGCTTAAATCCCATATCAGTTTTGGTGCTTCTGGAATCAAGCAATTTTGTATTTTAAGGATATAAAATTCTAGGAGACAGTTGTTCAACTTCTAAAAACAAAAAAAGCTTTTTAAAACATTTTTGTTCTCTTTTTTAATGGATGATTTTGTATTTTCTTATTACACTAAACAACACACTGACTTTCACATCCATAAATATTTGCAGTTTTTAATTTTTCTCACTCTGACTACACCCAGCTTCTAGTAACTCACCATTTATCTATACAGAAATTTTGTTGATTTGGGGTTTTTTATCTCAATAAATGCTAAATATTCTGAATTGATAAAAAAGGTCACTTATCTCTTCCCACACACACACACACACTTTAAATACTCAGTATTAAGAAATGGTATATTCTGAAGTTACCATAAATGTGTTTCTTTCCAGAATAACTCACTCTTAGGAGTATTTGGAAAGACACAGGTGGCTCTTCTGTTCTGTCGAAGGCTTTTATGGATTTTGTAAGTATATTCCTGTTCTACATTTGCTGGTGATGCTACTGTTCAAACTTGCTTCTCAGCTGCCTTTCTCATACGTTTTGCAACATTACAGATATATTCTTAATAAACATCTCAGTGAGATACCTGGAGTTTGAAGTGAGATAAATGTAGGCAAATATGACACGAGAGGTTCTTCATTATTTTATAAAATGTCGCATTACATGCATACAGAAATTATCTTAATAGCATGAAGATTTCAACCATAATGTAATTCTGAGTGAATTTCACCTTATTTACTTGTGTCAACTGTCTGTTTTAAAAGAGATAATGGAACTGCCTCACATATTTAAACAGTTCAGACACCATTCTACAAAACTGATGTAGAATGCCTTAGTCATAACTTCTGCCACTTTTTTGAAAGATAATTTAATGCTTTGGTGTCTCCAAAAAGGTTTTATATAGTCAGTTAGGTGTTCATGGCTGAGGTGTAGTAGGGACAGAGCTTATTTGAAGTTCTCTGAATCATAATTTGAAGTAGTGACCAAGTAAATATCTTCCTCAATTCTTGACTCAGTGTGGGGAGATTAATTTGTCTTTTGTACATATATAAAAAAAAATATTTTGTTTCAGGTACATGTACTGCATTGCCAAATCTTTCAGTTATCTTTTATTTTTGTAAGCCCTTGCAGGTTAAGCTGCAGAACACCAAATAGAGATAAGAAGGGATACTATTGTATTTAATAACCTATTTCTGTTACCATTCACCAGAATGTAAGTATGCAAAATCATTGAGATTCCAAAACTGCCAAAAAAAATAAATTTGGAGATAACAACATCCTAGTAAAACTAAAAAAAAAACAACCAACCTTTATCCAAAAAACAAATCCTGGTTATACACGAGCATGTAATTTTTCCACTCAAACCCAATGATTGCTATTCTCTTGGGCACTATCTTACTAGAAATGACAAGTACTGCAGCATTGCAAAATTAGTTGTATTCTCAACATTCAGACCAGAGACACAGAAGCTGACTTGCTTGCAACACAATCTGAAGTTTTAACACTTTGTTCCAAGTGTCCATACTTATAACTGGGTAAGGAATTACCACGTGGTCAGTGAGTTTCACCTTTTAAAACTACATACAGGAAATCACAAGGCAACAGGCAGTGCCAACAAACCCAAGACAGGCTGAAATGAACAGTCGTTCTGTCATTTCTCAGCCTCTCCACATGAGACTCTTGCTTTGTACCGTGCTGCCTTTGGTAACAACACTGGTTTAAGGCACTCTGGTCCCTCTTCTTGCTCCACCATCCACTCTTCCTCCTCTGTGGCTGCACTGCCCCCTCACTGGTACCAGCACCATTGCTTATTGCACTGAGCACCAAGGGGGAATCCCATCAGATACTTTAACAACTCAGACAAAAGCATAAATCAGAAGAAAAGCCACTTAAAAAGATCCATGTTAAAAGTTGTATTCCCCCACTACATGCAGTTTAAGGTCACTGCCCTCTTCCTGAACATGATCCAGTTTGTGAAAGCTGCAGAATACAGTAGTTTGAATGATAAAAGCTGGTCAAAAAGGATTTAAAACAGCTGTATATGTAATTTAATACTCAAAACAGTAACACTGTCATAAGCTATATTTTAAAACCTTTGCCTACAACACCAGTGTCTGAACTAGTCTATAAATGAAGGAGATCTTAGTTTCTTTCAGAATGATTACATCTCACTGTGTGTATGGGTGGGGTTTTAAAATGTCAAGTATAACAGGCAATGTTTTTTTCCATGAGTAAAAGGAGTCAGATGCCAATTTAGTGGCATAATCTTTGAAGGTGTGTTGTCAGTCACATGAACTGAAAAGTCTAGTCTAGCACCCTCAGGAAAACTAAGCTGCATCTCAAATGGATATGCCACTGAGCCATATCCAAAAGAGAAAGAAAAGCCACTAGCCAGCAATTCTCTTAATGGGAAGAGACAAAGCTAAGAGAGGAGTAGCAAAAGCTATTGCCAGATTTTTACTTTTCCAACTATAGCTAAGCTCTTAGAGATGATGGAGGCAGTTGTCTCCATAGGAGGACCAGAAAGACTGCAAGAGGAATTAATGGTTTAAGATTACTATTTTACAGACTCATCATGTGTCCCAACATCACCTGGACAGATAGAGCCCATTTTACTATTCTCTTGCCAAAAATGTATCTGAAAGCACAAAGGGTTTTAGGGAGGGTTTTTTTTTAGTGCTGTCAGAAAGGAATTGGCTTTCTTTATATGGCTTGTTCCAGAGATTGAAGTTTTTATGTGTCTAAGGAAAACACATTATAGTGGAAGCAGTTATTCTCTGAGGTACTGCAGTGGTAAACACAAATGATGGTGAGACTCTTCAGTATTGAAATATATCTTTCTCTCTTTAAGTTTTAATGGATTCAGAATAGTTATCCTAAGAATAAAAAGGGTTAAAAGTGATTCATGAGCGTCTCTATGCTTCCATTCTATAATGTGTATTCCCCTCCAAAACACTATGCTAGTAGACACACCTTGAATTCTTGAATAGTCATCTTCACCAGCAATTAATTTCACAAAATAATCTTTTAGGCTTATGTAGCAAGACAAAGGGGGACAAAAAAAATAAATCCAAAAGTATCTGACTTCATGCTCTGAGGTTTTTAAAAAATCTTTATCCAAAACATCTTGTATACTGACATAGAAAACAGTAATAACATTAAAATCACAATTTATTGGATGAGCACAATCTGAGCTGGACAAACTGGCTAGCTACCTCTTACTTAAGTATGGACTTCAACAAATGTCAGATTATAACACATGAATAATTTCTGCATCAAGTGAATTTAATCATATGATTCTGCATTATTTCCAGTAGAAGAGCCAGCGGAAGGACAAAACCCTTATGCTTTTCTTGGAAAAAACCCAACAAACTTAAGCAAACAAACAAAACCACAACCAAAATTAAGGGGGGAAAAAAACACCTCCCCTTCCCTTGCAAACACAACTGCTAACTGATTAATCAAAGAGCTGAGGATACATTGCTTTGATATTCTGCATAAGATAAGGTGATAAGGTGAAAGGCTAAAAAAGGAAAATGGAATTAGAGAAATTACACTTGTACATGGGTGTGCACACTGAACCCTTCAACTGCCCATAGTTAAAAACAAGCAATAAACCCTCCTTCCACAAACACGCTCCATACCACTGCATAAACCTTAGGCTGCCACAGAGCTCACACCCCAGAGTAAGCTGGGGACAGGCCACATTCCTTTGGATGACCCTAGAAAGTTTATTTCTATGCTGTTAATTGCATGGCTCTATGTAAATGCAAATAGAATAGCAAATTCAATTCAGGCAAAGACATATGTTGTAACGTTTTAATTTTTCACCTTACACTCTCAAGACAGAAATCCTGTCTATGAAAAATTATTTCAAGAGCTTCTGGTCACTATGGTCAAGTATTTTCAGAACTACAGAATTACTTTGCCGATCTTAAACAATGTGTGAGTGTCCTATCTACTTAAAGCCCAATGCTTTAAACTCTAGTTCCTAAATCAGAATGAAAGTAGTTTATCTGCTTGCCTCAGACAATTGAGGAAAACATAGACTTACACCCAGACAGGAATTAGCTAGGCTTCAGAAGTCTTCTGGTGCAGGAAAGTGCACTTGCATCTTGGAATGAAGAAGCACTTCCTAACATATGTTTAGATTTTTATTTTTTTTAAAATGTTGGTGGGATCTATCTACACACCTACAGTGTGAGTAAATTCTGCATTCCAGATCAAATTAATATGACTGTGTTATAAAGTACCTAAACAGACTACACCATCTTTACTTAAGATAAATACATTTCTCAAAAAAAAAAAAAAAGGAAAAAAGTACAAATAACTCAGCTTTTGGATTTCAAAAGTCTGATGTTATTAGTTTGCAGGAACACAAATATTCTTTCAATTTTACATGTAGGCTATTTTACATGCTGTAGTTTTACACTTCCAAATTAAGCATGAGTGACTATTATAAAGATATTGTTTGTACACTAGGCTATAAACTAATCCTGCTGATATTTATGATAGAACATTTATATATACACTTCAGAAAGCATAAATTACTAATGCTGTATTAGTGCAAAAACCCTAATGAATTAAGTTTGACTATAAATATCCAGCAGAGGAGGCTAGATCTGAATATAACGGAGCAGATAAGACTGTTTCGGGATATACGTATCTTTAAATGACAGCATCGGAGGCATAAAGATGTAAAATTCTGATAGGCTTAACCTGAAGAAAACACATTTTCCAAGGTTTTTCAACATTTAGAGAAACTTGGGGGAGTTGGGCTGATGTTGAGAGAGGAAGTGATTTGGTTTAGATGAAAGTACAAAGTCACCCCGAGACGAAAAACAGAGAAAATAATCTAATGTGATTTCTTTGTCGCTAATGTAGGTGGGCTCTGGAAGCCCAAGCTGCTGTGGTATCATTGATATTTTCTTCTCATCCACCCCAGTGAAATCCCCAAATCTGCTGTCAGGGGAACCTGAGCAACACAATCAAATGGAAAGGGGTTTTCTCAAATCATCTGGAGCACAAGCAGGTAAGACTTTCATCTCCCTACCCTTTTCTGATAAAGACACTCCATTCTCCTTCTCTTACTGGGTCAGCTTTACAGCTGTTTGACATTCTGCTCGTCTGACCAAGAGAAGACAGACCCCTGCCATTAACACAGGGCTCTGTGCACGAGCCTGGCACTGGTCACAAGTGCCAAGTCTGCTGAACTTATCTGATTCATGAGCAACTCAAGAAGGGTGTTAGCGCAAAAGGGCATGACCTAATTAAAAAAAATATATAAGGGAGATCATGAAAGATGGGAGGGAAAACAGTTTCTCACATTAAAGTAGCTCATCTGAAAGTCTGCTTGACTAGAGCTTCCAACTCCCCCAGATTCCTGCAATACCCAATTCTCAATCTGGAAATAGACTCAGAGATGACAAAAGAAGTCAGAATACTTTCTTCCAGAATCTTCATTAATTACGTGATTATAAATGGATATGGGTTAAACAGAATGTGTGTTTGCAGAGTCATCAGACGTACTTTTTCCCACCTGTTATCCAGCATGTCTTTACCTTAAAAGATGCTGATAGTGGCACTTTTCTTGAATTATGAGTACACAATTGCATTGCCTAAGACATCATGATATTCTTTCTGTTTTGTATGGATACCTTTATGACCATCAGAAATAACAAAGTGCTCTGCACTATAACATTTTAAATTTTCCTAAGGAAAAACTAGACAAATTCATCCAGGTAATATGCCCTGCCTACGCCTGGCATTACAGATGAAAATCTGTCAGATAAAAGGACCCTTTTAGTCATGAGGTTATGGCAGCACCAAGATTCTTTAATAGACACAGGACCTAAGGGATGCACATAATGCTGAAAGGCCCAGATCTGAGTCACCTGATTCTTTAGCCTGTTTGCACAAACACAGAAAACTCACTCTTAACTTGTGTTAATGAGTATTCAAGACACACACCTCTGTGAGGCCAGAGAGGTCTTGCTTCCATTTAGCAAGTTGCTTAAAGCTCTGAAGGGGAGCGAGGATTAAGAGGTCACTTTTCATTACTCAAAGGACGCCCAGGTCAGTTTTAGCAAACATAGAAGTGTGGGATTTATCTGATTAAATGAGAACAATCACACCTGAACTAATCATAAGAGGCAGAGGGACACATGATCAGGATACTAAGTGAAGAAATAGTTGTTTAGTTGCTTGATTGGTTGGCGTTCTTTTGTTCTTTGTTTTTAAAACCTGTGATTTACTTGACCTGGTTCTTTTCCATGACTAGAATTAGTTTTAACAATACTCATCTAAAGGCAGGTGAAAGAAGTTCTACATGAAGTGTTTACAAGGCTTCCAATTCACTCAGAAGCACAATTTACTGTTAATCCAGTGAAGTGCAGGTTAATACCACCTCAATACAGGCCCATTACCAACATATCTAACCACCTGTGAGCACAGATCCCAGATTAATCCAAAATGGAATGTGACAAAATGAAGACTGCTCTGGGAGGAACGAGCCTGGTCACTGTTCCTCAGGCTTCCTACATTTTACATTTAAACGTTATTGAGTAAAATCCATGAGGCAGTCCTGGAAGCAGGGATGAGATCCAGCCCACTTCTTTCCCTCTTCCTTTGGGAATCCCAGTGCTCCTGTAAAAACTAACTCAGCCTCTTCCCTTTCTCTAGCAAAAGTGACCCAGGTTGTCTTCAACAACAGAAGATGTTAAGTCAGCATCCCACCATTTTCAGTTTGCTCCAGGTCTGAATTCCCATGGACTACGTTTGGAGCTCTCGCTGTTTTCTCTGGTGCTCCAAGCAGTAGATGTGGCACCTGTAGCTGTTGTTTTCTGTTGTATGGTGTTGGATGGCTCTGAGCAACTTCACATTTACCATCAGGGGAGCTCCACAAGAGCATCCCAACTCCTCATACAACTAGTTAAGACTAGGATTCACAGGATATTTGGCATCTCTCTTTGTTTATATTGGGAGATAAGAAGAAACAATAATTTTTAGCAAAAGTATTTACGTTTTAAGCACTGTAGTACCTTCTGACCACCAATTTTAGGCTTTAGCTATTATCAGAGAGAACTGATGAACAAATTTTCCTATTAAGGAAATCTTTCTATTAAGGAAATTTGGTATTATCTTGCTCCAGGACAGTCCAGTGGTAACATCACATATTGGAAATACGACTTAGCAAAGAGTCTAAAGAAGCCCACGGGACCTGAAGCCACTGATATGTTGTAACATGTGTCCAAGGCATATTTTGTTGCTCACAACAGCAAGACAGAAATCTGATTTCAAAGCACTGTCACTCCTTATCCCATATATTCACTAAAGCATTTAAAATCTTTAATTTAAAATAAAGGATTTTCTTTTCACTATAACATGAATTGACTTCTTGAGCTATTTGATAAGAGAGGAGAAATACGAACAATGCTAAAAGGTGGAAGGATGTGCTAGTCAAAAGGCTTCTGTGGCATATAAGAGGTAAAGCACATTGTTTCATCAGACTGACAAGTCACACAAATATCACTCTGGAAGAGGCGTGGAGGGACCTGACTTTCTAGAAGGTAAGAGTCCGAAGTGGGCACATAATACACTGTCCTTTGTTCACAGCTGGGAACAAGTGCCCCTTGAAATAAGTTTTGAAGTAATTATTCATTGTTGTAAGTTGACACTGACAAGTATGATGTGGAGAACTACAGCTAGCAAAGTCATGAAGTAAGAAAGGTGAGAAACAAGGCTGTAACAAGGTGCCAAAAGTACAGATTACCCCCCCCCCCCANCCTTGTTGAATTGAGGACACAATGAATTCTTTAGAGCCCTCAAAAGAGAACAGACAGGAGTCCCAGGCACCAACGTATGTTAACAGTATAGGAAAACAGAGAACACAATGATATATGAGTGAATGAAGCAGGAAGTACAGCTTTTGTTTGAACTGAGTCTCAAAGAATGTTCTTCTATATCACCAGCACACTTCTGGGGAACAGTCTTCACGCTATTATCAGTTAACTTTGGAAGCTGGTTACATCTGCCTGGGATCTACACATCTATGACTATTTTAGACAGCCATGACTGTTACCTGAGTATATAATAGTAGCAATATTGGTAAGAGGAATGCCACGAAGGCACAAAGAACATTATGGGCAGTCAGATTCAGTTAAGCTCTTGGAAAAAATTGGTTTACAGTAGGACGCTATACTTCAAGTAGTTTTAAGCCAAAGGAGTCAAATACCTTTGGAAGGTGTCTGGAGTCTATCTAGAGTTTCTAGGTATTAGGAAGAAAATACATTACTTTTGCCATCCTAGAAAGGGAGAGATATATAAGGGAGAAATGTAAGAAACCCACTAAAAGAAAATAAGGTTTTCCTTTAGGCCCTAGCATTCCACATACATGTATTTCAGAAGGAGCAGGGTGGGGAAAACACACAATAAAGACAGAGCCACTCCTCAGTAATGACTCTTCCAGGCATTTCTGCAGGAGATGCGGGAGGTAAATTAGTTGCTATTTACGTTTGAGAGCATATAAAATCTTAATTCTTATTCCTTACTGGGAACACATCTGCTGGGAACTATTTCTTGTTCAATAATAGCTCAAAAAGGAAGGAGAGAAGTGAGGACACCGATGAATTGCAAAAGATCAGCATTTCAGTCTTCTCACCTTATGACTCCTTGATAGGAGTGAGAACAGACCTTTTCATCAGATGCAGCTTCAAAGCTGCAAAAACACAATCAAAGTTAAAGAGTAGCCACAACGAAAGGGAAGAAAGAAGAGCAAGTGTGAAGCAAGTTTCTATTCTGAATTCACATTCTTGCTGACTTCACTGAGCTAGAACTGACTGAGCAGCAAGATCACTGACAATTAGTTCATTCATGGCCTACATGCACAGTCTGCAATCACAAGAAATCATCACTTTGATGGTCCAGGATGACAAGAGGAGCAGAAGCATGAAATTACCTTCAGTAACTACCTCAGTTTATCAGTTGCTCAGCACTGATGTCCATGGATGAGCAGACTGAACACTGGTCTACACGACATAAAAAAGGAAAAGTTGTATTGGAATTAAATAACCCAGTGATTCTCTAAGATTGATAATTATTGTAATAGATTCAACAACAGCTGGAACTACTTCTATTGGCATAAACCATGCCCAAAATGCCAACCTTGTGACCTGGTGATGAGGTCTCAGAAAGAGAAGATGGCCAAAATCCACACTTTCTAAGAGGGTCCATATCTTGATACTTGTCCTCAAGACGTAAGAGTTGTACCAGGACACTGAAGACATAATGGTCATGTGGCACTGCAACAGGCCTCCAGGACTGTCTGCTCCAGCCAAGAATCCATAAAAGCTGATCTTATCTGACAGAGCAGAGATGGTCAAAGCCGACAGCTCTCTTGGATATAGATGTTTGTTGCTGGAATAAAGTTGCAAGATATATTTTACCTCAGACTAAGTAAAATTTACCTTCCTTTTAAAAAAAGGATAACACGAAGAAACCACTGCAGACATCTGCTGGAGTTGTCTTCTCAATTTCCATAAAACTAATTAATTTAATGAGCAAACTTTCTTTAAAAATAAAATCTAAATGCATTTTTGAAGATTTGAACTTCATGAGAAGTTTAGGGACTGTCTCAAACTGTCTGTTATTTGTCAAATTTATTCTTTGAAATAATGAGGACACTGAAATTTAAAATAGATGCAAAAGCCTTTAAAATTGTCAGCTTTTATCACTCCAAAATTAATTCCTAAAAATTGTGTTAATGTTAAATTTATTCTGAACCTGTTGAGTTTCCAATATATGCTGTGATCATAGGCTTGACTATGTCTTCCCACCCATCTTAGAACATTAATCACTTCTGTTTTCTTACACCTAATATGGATGTTAGCAGAAAGCCTTCTAATCCTTTTGCACTTAGAACTGAGGAGATCTGTAGGTTGTAACAAAAGAAAACAACACAGGTTAACATATATCTATTTATAAATACATGTAAAACGCATGCTCCAGTTAGCAACAGGAACGAAAAAACCCACCCACCCCAGGTGAATCCTCTCACAATCCAAAGGACTACATTAGGTTTTCCCTTCTTTGCAATCCCACCTTCATACAACCCAAACTCCTAAAGACCTCCACATGGGATTTGCACATGCAAGCCCACGAGCACGGGGGATCTCAGGGCTTGAGAACCAGCGGTGAATGGAACCTTTAACTTCACAACAAGCAAACAATGGACTAGTTGCACAATAAGTGTGTGCCAAAGCCTTCCATATTGGCTGCAAAAAAATCACTTAAAAGCCTTTAATCTGCAGCCACTGTAAAATCATTTTGGGGGTGGGGCCGAAAAGATCACTGAAGGAAACGACTCTCGGCACAGGATTGAAGAAAAAAAAAAAAATTAAAAAAATTAAAGATCTGCTTCATTCCACGAACCAGCAAAAGGGTGAGGTCATGCCAGTGCCGGGCCATAGTTCATGCGACACTACAATTTTCCAGAGATACAATTTCATCGTCTTCCCAACTAATCTGAGGTTACTTTTTGATACGGAGAAAAGGAAAAGATACAATAGATCAAACCGTGCCCCACCTTTCTCCCCCNGGAGCCGGGGACACGAATTGTTTCGGAGCCCCACAGCGCCACCAGCACAGAGCAATGCAAAACAAAAAAGATCTCCCACCGGGTGAAAAAAAAAAAAAAAAAAAAAAAAAAAAAAGCGCCTAGAAAAATCCCAAAATTTAAAAAATGTCTCCCAAATGTACCTTCTTGAAGGAAAAAGAACAAACAAACAAACTACTCACACACAGACCCCCCCCAAAAAGAGCAAACAACCCAATACCAAGACATCTAAATGAAGTGTGGGGAAATAAGAACCTTTACATAACTAATGCTTTAAGCTAATTAGCAGAAGAGCGCTAATTTGTAAATAAAAAGGCCACTGTTTAGTAAGAGGCATAACTTAATATAAACCTTGTTATGTCCATCTCCACCTTCACCATACCAAGGGCAGTTTTCCCCAGTACTTTAGACCAAAGTAATCCATCAGGAACCATCACAAATGGCATTGTAAACTCTTTCAGCCACCACCACACCATACAGCAACAACACAATATTCTTCTTTATACGCGAGAGCTGCATTATATTTATAAAGACAGTCACATTTTTGATCCTGGATCCGTTTATTACTCGGTAAAGAATTCCCCGNTGGAAAATATTTGAGTTCTTATACTCTTAAATGGAAGTTAAATTGTTATTAAGCTTCGCGTGTATAAAAATTTAAAGAGGAAACAAAACTGACTTCAGTAATTGTCGCTATTAAGGAGACACCGTTGGGTGGGATACACATGAGATCAAAGCTATGAAAAATACAAGGCTACGTTTTGTTCATCAACACAACGAAAACCCTCCACAGCGCTAACACACGGCAAAAACCCGGACAAAACGAATATTTTTGGTTAAAACCACAAACTTACCTTCGCAGAAGGCAGCCCTTGCAAAAGGGCTGTAACAATATGGACTGCATACTCGCTCTCCTACAACCAGCCACCTCCATGCTGCAAAGGGCTCCCCGAACATCCTTAAAATATTTCGCAAATGCAGAAAGTGAGACTTTTCTTTTCTTTCTTTTTTTCCTCTCTCTCTTTTTTCCTCCCCCTCCTCGTCACCCCGCCAGGCTCGCCGGCTGAGGGAGGAGGCGGCTTCCCGAGGGTCGGCGGGCGATGCGGGCGGGCGGCCGCGGCCGGGGCGGGGGACCCGGTGCCTCCGGGGTCACAACTTTGCGGGGCCGCCGGCGGCGGCTCGATGGGCTCGGCGGGCAGCGGCGCCCCCGCCCGCTCCCCCCGCC